>JABEVS010000029.1:124661-287464 GCA_018290735.1 Coelastrella sp. MACC-549
TGGGAGTTACTGCCGACTGCCCGACCAGGCACATCGTTAAATGGATAAGGCCGTGCAAAAAATTGAAAAGGCCCACCATTGCAGCATTTTACCGTCACACCCACTTTGTGAGGCTCCCAATAAGAATATCCCAGCGGTTGTCAAACCACATCCAGGGCTTTTTCATTCCCTTTCACCATGCTGCACTGATGAAAACCTTTAAATAATATTGGCCCCCCCCCCCCCCCCACCCCACCCCGCACAAGAATTGGTTACGTCTCTCATCATGCTTTGCAAGCATCTCAATTTGACAGGTCATCTGGGTGAATCAGAAGTGGTGCGAGCTATTTTCAGGCTCACTGGGCTATTGACTAGCATTTTCTGGACTCCAGGACCTGGAGCCTTCTGGTGACCAGAAGTCCCATCCAGCTGCAGACTTTTTCACACTTTGCAACATGCATGATACTCCCAATTTGGTGGTTGCGGATCTTTTTTCGTTTGTCTCACACAACTTAAAGAACCTTCCAGGATGTTCTGCGCGTAACACTGGGATGACGAGAGCGCGCACGCGAAGAAGCATAGGCCGCAGTGCAGTGCACAGCACCTATGTTTAGACATTGAATTGCCAGGCAACATATACATACAACCGACTGCGCAGACAACGCTTTCAAGATGAACGCTATTCAGGACGCTGATTTGATGGCGATAGGACATCATTGCGCTGTGCCTGATTGCTCACAACTAGACTTTCTCCCTTTCAAGTACGTTGAATGGTCTTTTCCGCTGCCTGCTTGCAGCTGATATTCTCGCGAGATGACCATCAAGCTCAACCTCCCAAACTTTGCTCAGCCATGCTTTACGGGGCTCATTAGCGCTGCACAGCAGCTTCATTGTTGAATGTTGCATAAGCAACTGCTTGCTGACGATCAGCGCTAATCACCTCATCCCCTTTGTCTGTAGGTGTGACTGCTGTTCGCAAACCTTCTGCCTGGAGCACCGAACATATTCAGCCCACAGCTGTCCAAAGTCCGGCAGCAAGCAGCTGGAGATAATCATATGCCCTGTTTGCGCTCAAGGAGTGCACGTGAAGGGCGGAGAAGACCCAAATGTATCCTTTGACCGTCATATCCGGACAGAGGGTTGTGACCCCAGCAACTACAACAAAGTGCACAAGAAGCCAAGATGCCCTGTGCCTGGATGCAAGGAAAAGCTGACAAGCATAAACACGTATACGTGCAAGGTGTGCGCACGGAAGGTGTGCATGAAGCACAGGCTTGAGATCGACCACAAGTGCCCGGGCAGAGCAGGTGAGCATGTCATGTATATGTCACTGTCATCATCACCCACAACATGATGTATGGAATGTCACTGCTATCAACTTTGTATGCACGTTCCTTCTGTATGCACTTTTCATCTGGAAGCAAGATTTGGAGTCAGGAAATTGCATCAAGCCACTTCACATGCATGTGTAAGTTGGAGTAGCCAGGCCACATGACCAAGATATAAGCATAGGATTGGTGCACCAGACATGCGCCTTCACTAGGGATAAACTACTCTCCTTGACTTGCCACTGACTGCCTTTTGCTGTGCAGCGCACCCACTAGCTTCAGGCCAGCGCTCCTCACTAACAGCAGCAGCTGCGGCAGCAGCTGCAGCAGGGCGCAATCTGGGCAGTAAAGCTACCAGTCTGTTCATAGACCTGACAGGTGGAACAGCCAGCCCAGCACAAGCAGCGACAGCTGGCGGCAGAAGGCGGCCAGTGCAACAGCAGCAACAGCAGAGCAATCGGCATCAGCAGCAGCAGCAGGACCCCAGCAACACCCTGCATGGCAGCGCCGACAGGAGGCGGCAGTTGCTGGTGAGCGCGGGCACTTGAGTCCATTGCAGGCCTGGTTTGTTGCCAATTATCTTAATCCACCTTCTAAAATCCCAATAGTGTGCATATCAGTCTGCATATTCAGCTTTGCTAGCAGCAAATAAAATCTGGTCTGCCAGGTTGGGTAGTTTCATATCGCACATGTTGGGCAAACTGTAGCTGGTGCTCGCTGTTGCTTGGGACAGTGATATGATAGCAGTCAGCTCACTGCAGCTGTAGCTTGCAAATCTCATTGAGCCATCATCTTTAGATGGTGCCTTGAAAAGATTTGCAAGCCACAGCCGCACTTGGCTGACTGGCATATTAACCAGCATTCTAAGGTTGAAATCATTGAGCACTGGGATATTGCAGACTCCTGTGGGTTGATGCTACTAACGCCAAGACTCTAGCATGGTAATGAGGATGTAATGTTGGGTGGACTGCAGCTGTGCAAACCTGACTGAGTAGATTGAGGTTTTGATCTTCTTGTGACCCATGACACCTGAATCCGCAGGGTTTACCTCCCAGACAGCAGCCAGCTACAACCCCAGCAGCGGGCCAGCAGGGCAGTGAGCAATGCCCACAATGCAGCAGCAGGTTTGCCACTGTGCAGGATCTCATTACTCATGCAGAGGCCGCCCACACCACCACCAATAGCAGCAGCTATGGCGATGGCAGCAGGATTGCAGCAGCGGCAGCAGGCGGTCCTGCTGAGATTTTTCCTTGCCCAGTTTGTGGGACCAGGTTTTATGATGCTGTAACATTGGTGGCGCATAGTCAGCAGTGCAAGCCACAGCAGCAGCAGCAATGTGTGCTGTGCTGATGTGGGCTGTTTCAGCCACACCGAAGTTGCTGCTTACACAAAGAATCTGTCGCTTTGAACGGTTAGTTGCGCAGAGGTGTTATGCTGCTTAATCAATTGAGAATTGTCTGAACCCATCTACTCAGGAAGGGATCACTCACACATCAATTACGTCGTCACACATTGGTCCATGTTTGAACCAGCGGCCAAGTCTGTTTGTGAGGCATATGAGGTCTAGCAGTGCCTCAAGTGCACAAAGCACTCATCCGCCATGGTGTCTATCTGGCATGAATCACCATGCCTGAGCATTAGCAACTCGATTCCAAAGCACTGAAACATGTGCTCCTGCTCCTATTGAAGCGTACTTGCACTCCTTTTGCAAGTGTATATATATACACACACACACACAGTATATAGTTGTGAGCCGCTGTAGAATTGGCGATGGCTATGACAGACAGCGCCAGAATTGCTGCCAAGAGCCAATGTAAATGTGTAGATGCCCCTTCTTCCAGTAAGAGGTCTGTATTCTAGACGGCATGCCAGTATTGCGCAATGCTGAGCTGTGCATGAAGGTGCCACCAAGTGTCTGGCAGACACTACCTCAGCCTGTAAGCCTTTGAGTCACCTTCCATGAGTCAGGCAGCCTAGTAAAGAGCCAGTGAGTCCGGGAATCAGTAACTCAGGATGTCACAAGTTGTGCCACAACGTTGGCAACGTCATCATGATCAGCCTCATGACCTCTGTTCAGCCTCGACGGATCAATGATCTGATCAGATGATGAAGTGACCGTTACAAGCAAGTTTTCCAAAGCTGTTCAGTTGTACAGTTGCACCTGCAGCACATCAATGTTTGCAACAACACATGTATCACTGATACGGGATATGGTCAGCTCGGGACTGAACAGTCCAGTGCAACATTGCACTGCTGGGCTGCAGTCACAGACATGCACCAATTGGGTTGCCCATGTAAGGATAGAGCCATATAGCATTGGATATATATATATAAGTTACCCATTAGCCATAGCAATCCTGCCATCGGCCCCGCGCCCCATTTCGTAAGCGGACAACAATCCATGCTGAGCGGTTCGACCGCCATTATGCTCACATTGACACCGTAGTTTCCAAGCAGTAGTTAGGTGTTGTGCAATACATGGCGACACACATTGTAATGTACCAACGGAGCCCCATACATCAACCAATATAAATAATCGTTCAACCTACGTTATTGATTTTCAACCAATGATTCTATACTTGATAATAGCAAGTATGTATACTGCAGCGATGTACTGATAGATGCAAATAGACTGAACCTGACCGTCGGCAGTCACTTTGCAGGGCTTCATGTATAGATGCCACACGAGTCCTGCTTTTGAAGCGAGCTGCCAATTGGCCCAGGAACTGTCAGCAGGTCTGATCTTGATTTTTTCACCTGAGGTGTGGATTGTGCATCAGCCTGAGGTTGAGCTAAATACTGCAGCATACTGGTGATGCCCTGCACAGGAAATGAAAGCCCCTGCTTCCAAGAACCAAAAACCAACTTGGTGACTACCATAAAAAAGCAGACGCAGCTGACCTGTCTCGGTATTTTTGATACGACAGGTCTCAGCAGCTCACGAATGGTGCAAGAGTTAGATGTAGATGCACCTGAGGAATAGCTTCAAATCATAAAAGGTAACACAGATGACAACACGTGTACGAGCTGCACATCATAGGCAACAACTACATGAGGAGCGCCTGGTGACAGCAGCAGAGAGGTATGACACACCAACACAACAGCATCAGCACCAACACAGCAGCATATGCACACTGAGCTTTCAATCACAGATGCCACTTCTCATTCTACAACAAGCAAATATTCTCAGAGAAAAAAGTGAAACAAGTAAACAACAAGCAGATACTCTCAGATAAAAAAGTGAAACAAGTAAACAACAAGCAGATATTCTCAGAAAAAAGTGAAACAAGTAAACATACCAAATTGTCCCAGGGCCTCAGAGATTGCAAAGGTGTTCATCCATGCACTTCAGCAATATCCCCGCTGCCTTGTCAACCTCAGTTTTCGAGGTACTCAGAGACATCAAGTATGAACATAAGTAACCTTGCCTAGCAAGCTTAATTGCTGTCTGGCAATCTAAGCATCTTCTGACATTGTTTGTTTGCACAGAGATTTTGTGCAGCCAGCCAGCCAGCCTCCGTATGGCATATAAGTTGCAGTTCAAAAGCACGTGCATAACATACCACCCTAGAGTAGTGCTGCAGATGATTTGTTGACGGTGCAGTATGACAGGTGTCCTGTCAGAACAACCGCCCATGCTGAAAGCAAGTGTGCTGTGCTTTGCTGCAGCCCATGGCCGCTGGTTTCATGTCGTTGAGCAAATGCATATCAAGCGCTGATGCTTGTTCTCTCCAAAGCATCCAGAAGACAACAAGAACAGTGATATGATTTAGGCAGTTGTGTGGTTTCAGTTCTCCTAATCAACACCTTCTGCATGTATCTGGGTTGAGCTGCTGAGTGTGTGATGAACCAAGTTGATACCAGACAAGTATTCCTCAATATGTGACCTACAACAGTGCATGAGCTCCTCAACCCCTGAACAACAATTGACATGAAAATGTGTTCTGTAACACAGATATAGCTTCTAAAGGAGCCTTGCTGCATTGACCCCAAGGTTTTGATGGGGAAAAGCAGAGACCAGAATCCACGGCCAGCACATGCCAAACACATATGTTGAGCAGAATCCATCCATGTAAGGCAGTAAAGCCAACATGCAGAGCCATATGCCACACATAGGCTGCACAAACAGACGCAGGGCTCAAGCGAACATGCACTTCTGCCCAGATAGGACAATACTTTTTGTACCAACAGCAGAGTGTAGTGTCGCCTGCACCAACATGGCGGGGTAATAGAGAAACTTACAGGCTGCGTCACAGACAGCAGCAATAGTTTTAGCAGCCCATACCCTGCAAAGCAGATAGTCTCTCCAGCAATGCCGAATTCTCCTGGTGCAGGCGGGCCAGTTCACTGACTGTTGCCTGCCACTTCTGTGTGATGTAGGTCATGCGCTTCACCAGGTCTTTCTTTTCTGCGTGTACAGTTGACAACTTAGACATGAGACCAGCAGCCTCGTCCGTCACCAAGGCCAACTGCAGAAAGTAGCAATAGCAGCAGTAGTAGCAGGGGAAGAGGCAGAGGCAGTGCCAGTGACAGTAGCAGAAGCAGCAGCAGCGCGTTAGCCTGGCTGTAGTATACACTGCAGACCATATGGTGTGAGAATGCTTGTAACGGCAGGTGAGTCGTGTCAGCAACAGAACAAAGCAAATCAGATCCATTGAGGCCTGGATGACCATTAATCCTGCAGCAGATTGCAAATTGCCGTTGTGCACTCTGTGCTGTAAGTTGAAGTTGAACTGTAGTTGTCCACCATGCGCAACTAGCTAACCAACTGCACACACCATGCCACCATACCTTTTGCCGCAATCGTTGCAGTTCTCTGTCGTCCAGTGGCGGCAGCCGTTGGCGCTTGTTGCCCTTCTGGTTGCTGTTCAGCCTTCTGCTTCGTTTGCTGCCGTTATCTGTTGTCGTTTCTTTGGCTGCTGCTGTACCTGCCGCTGCAGCTGTTGTGCTTCAGGCGTGCTCAGACGACATTGGCTGCTGCTGTCCCTTGCAGCCAATCCCACAGCATCAGCGTTTCCTGCTGCTGCAGCTCTGCGGTGCTGTTTTGCTATCCCTGGCATGACTTCTGCTGCTGGCTTGCTTCTCAGCTGATTGGAGACAGTAGGTAC
The DNA here is from genome assembly GCA_018290735.1 of Coelastrella sp. MACC-549. Taxonomy (NCBI): domain Eukaryota; kingdom Viridiplantae; phylum Chlorophyta; class Chlorophyceae; order Sphaeropleales; family Scenedesmaceae; genus Coelastrella; species Coelastrella sp. MACC-549. Next base: position 131,077 of record JABEVS010000029.1, read on the forward strand.
AGATGAATACCTAGTTGCAGAGACTGCAAGCTGGTGATCTGGGCTTCCCAAGGAGTTCTGAAAGCTTGCAGGAAATTGCCAGTTTGGAGACTCAAGATGCTTTGCAACCCAGACTGCGGGGGCGAGTCCTTGTGGGTCATAGCCATGCTTGTTGCCATTGTTGCAATGGAGATTGCTGCTTGCAGGATACGACTGGTGGTGCTGGAACATGACAGGTGCGGCTGAGGTGCCATATGGAGACATGAAAGTGCTGGTGCCACATGAGATCTCGGAATTGATTGACAGCAAGCTGTCTCTCTGCCACTGCTGGTTGCTGTGATCCGCATGGAGGGCTGTGTGGCATCCAGGGGGTCTGGTTGTATCACCGCTGAACTGCTGTGGCTCTGCGAAGGCCAGTGTGGCTCGGAATTGCTGTTGACGATCTGCCTGCTGATGCTGCAGGTGCTGCATTGCAGCTAGTGGTACAGGGTTTGTGGTATTCAGGCTCGCCAGCACTCGCATAATCTGGCAATCCAATTCATTTTCGTCTACATTGGATGCATCTTCTGCTTGGTCCCTGCCAAGCGCCTGCATAAAGGAGCATTTTAGCATAACATAAAGATGAATCACTAACGGCTGATATTGTGGCGCCAGTGCACATCTGGGCTGCTGTTGAGCAGTGGAAGCTCTCAAGTGGCTTACCAACATATCTGATCAAAGATGGTGCCCACCACCGTCAAATTCAGCCACTGCAAGCGTTGGTTGAAAACTACTTTGATAAAAAGCTAACTTGATCGCCAATGGTGGTGTAGCAGCTGAAGATCAATTCGCAATGGCGCTGGCAGCATCTCTAGGAGGTAGCGAGAATCCAGCCCTTAGCAACGCAATCAGTAGTGACGTATTTATGTGACGTATTTGACGTATTATTTTTGTGCTCGTCGACGATATGAAGCCACCCGGAACCCCTCCGCAGGTAACCGGGCAACACTCCGCATGATCCAGCAATACCGCCAGTGATGGGAAAAGCACGCACATATAGATCACCACACTGGAGTTGCATCTACATCTGGTAATAACCTTTTTTGCAACGGCCGCAGCACCAGAACATCGGAACCCCGGAAACCATTGCTGGGAGCGTGTTCGGGCTGCGGTCTTTAGCTCCAGTTCTTTCTACTGCCGTTACGATTAGCTCGGATGGCTGATTGCTCCAGTAGCCTTGCAGCTTCAATGTCGAAAATCTTCCGCATCAACGCCAACGTTTGCTCCGTGGGGAACCACTCTCAGCATCGATGCGCAAGGATAAGCAGAGTAACGTATAATGTACACGTTGCTCGTGCGAAAGTAGCGGATCGCCGGCGAAGCACTTCCTGCGCACCAAGCAGCAGCAACAGGCACGCCAGGATAACAGGCATTCTTCTGGACATCGACGGTGCGCCAAGCAACGAATGACAACCCATGGTGTTTATATATATTGTGTTGAAGCAGCTGTTTGCTTCCACAGACGTCCATGCTGGCTGATTGTGGAATAAGAAGCGCAGGTCCATGCTGTTATGCCAGTAGATGTTGGATCAGCAACTGCTGCATTTGTAATGACTATGCAGGCGTCGTATGCTACGCTGATAAAGCTGGTGATCAGGTGCTTACAACAATCTGCGGTGTCTGCAGTTCCGTGCCCAGCGACAATACTGCATAGGCCTGGTTGCTGCATGCTGTTGTGGGCACTGTGCAAGTGTTGACTGATCATGATCAGTGACTGGCCTGGTGCGATCATCCATCAAGCTCGCTGGTGATCATGAAAAGCAACCATACTGTAAGCACATGATCCAGAACGTTTCTTGAGCGTAAAGCTGAATGTCCAGGTTGCCTGTTATGATCTGTGCTGCAGCAGGCCATCCCTGGTGCTGCTGATGCGATTACAGCGCTGCAAGCCAGAAAAACACCGTACAGATTCGTCACAAACACAACAACAGACGCGAGAGCAGGTGATAGACAGCTCCAAGTGGCACTATGCATCTCGCAATTGCAATGGGAGAGGCATTCTGTGCCACAGCAGTGCTGGAAACAGCCATACTTTGATGAATCATGGGTGACCTAGATGTCAAGCATATAGTTTTTACACATCATAGATGTAACTTACGTCATATATGTGACTTGATTTGCGCAGAGGATGAGCAGTGGCATCACACCATACATACTGGACCAACAGTGATGCTCCTGTCCAACAATGTTGTGGCAGCAGATCAACTCCTTCTACTTTGTACAAGCCTTCTTTCACGTAGTAACCAGTGCTTCATCCACTGGTTACTGAACGGCATGCAGCAGTCCCACACCATCCTTGGGGATGCTCACCACTGTGGGCCCTGCTGAATCTGCGTGTGCCTGATCTGCGAGTGTCTGCTAGATTAGTAACTGATCTGATTTGGTGTGAGTGGAGGTGAAAACTTGCATGACAGACATACTGCCCATGACCCTGCCAACTTGCACCTGCAGGTGTTGCTGCACGACTAAACCAGTGTTGCATTCCCTGCGAGCCAGATGACATCATAAGCCCAGCCGTGTGTGCCACAATTCACATCTCACAACACAAACTAGGTAGGTGCAGCTGCTGATGAATATCTATGTGTGGAAAAATGTTATCCTTGGCAGCTGATTGAGGTGGGCAGATGATCTGCTGGCCCAGGTGGCTTTGCTGTATCACAATGGTCAGGCAGACTCGCTTTTGCAGTGGGACACACAGAAAACCATCCACACACTGTCAGCTGTGTAGACGGTTGTCAGTGTATCCCACTGCAAAAGCGAGTATGACGCTATATGCTGATGGCAACTGGTGTAACAAGCAACTACTTCTGTGCGATATGCATGTAGGGCTGTTTGCCATATCCCAGCACACACATCGCTCATGAGACGACCTCTGATGCCAACACTTGCCTCACACAGCTACATTCCGTACATGACAATGCTCCAGCTTCCAGTAGAATAACCAAGCTCAGCACAACCTGATCCTGCAACGCATGTCACTGACAGGCAGCAACCCAAATGCATGCCAAGCGTGATTGCACGCCGGGCCACATCATGCCGCTTGTGCTCACAACGGACTTACAACAACATATAAAAGAGATAGAGCCATGCAACATCAGATGAGCTGGCAAACGAACTATTATGCGAGGGGGCCGCCATCCAGGGAGGGTGATGCCATGCTGGTGCTGCTGAATTGAGCCAGAGAGTCTTCAACATATTTCAACCTGTGATTGCTGGGAGGTCTATGTATGCCCCTGACAGGTGTAACGGCTCCACATAAACAATGAAACAACAACATAGCTCATGTGTGCCTTGAAGTTCACACGTGACTGCAGGTCCCGTCGCGCTCTTTGTCGACCCTCAGCTGTTGCCAGACTTCAGTACTGTGCAGCAGCTGCCAACCTCAGTTGACTCTGGTGCGGCAGCAGTAGTAGTTGGTGATATGGGGAACATGTGGACATATGACTCAATGAACAGGGCTTTCAGGCTTCTGATGCAGCAACCAGCTCCTCAGCTGCTGTCCCTGGGAAAATCCAGGTAAGATCTGCCAGCAGTGCTTTTCATTTTGTGACTGTTGATCTGCCTTTGAGCACCACTCTGTGTTGGGACTTGGATGAATCTGAGAGGAGGTTTGTATGGAATAGCGTCAGCTTGTGCTACCCCGTACAAACGTCCGCTCAGATACATCCGATATAACTTTCTGTCCGACAGAAGGCTTCTGTTTTCCTGTCGCTGCCCTTGAGGGTGAAGCAAAAATCAATTCGGCTGTCAATCCACTCTCTTTGTTAATTAACGTGCAAATTTGATCTTTGCTTTGCCCTTACATTGCATGCACAACACTAAAACCTTTGAAATCTAAATCATAGCCCAGATGCTGCTGATGGCTGGTTCAGATGCTTGCACAGAGTTTCATCCCTATCCAGAAATATTCAGAACATCCTTGCACACTTTGGTGTGACATGATAGTAATACTAAGCTATTGCTGCTAGAGGTTCAGTTTCTTATTAGTGCGTATGGCAGCCCCTCATCCAAACATTTGGTGCCACTGAATTGCATCCCTAGCTCTTAGTTCAAATCAGCCAATGTTTCAACCTATAAAATCATGGTATAGAATTTGAACGCTGAAGTAATGTGATCAATGGAGCTTGCCTGGTTGTTACTGGGTGAAAAGCTTTCACCTGCAAGTCACTTGCATTGCAGATGAAACCCTTTCACCCAGTAACAACCAGGCAAGCAACTGCAGCGTGCTGCCTTTCTGTGAGATCTAGACTGCGGACCGTATGTATGGGATGCACATGGCATCCAGGGAAGCTTCAGCAACTGATCTAGCTGCTAAACACTGTATTTGTTCTGTTGCTGCTGCTGCTGCTGCTGTTGATGCTTAAACGCTCTGCCCACACTACGCAACAGGTACTTCAAAGCCCATGATGGCTTAAGCCTGGATGTTGGTCCTTTCACTGCAGCGCTAGAGTATGCCACTGGAACCCAAGCCATCATCCTCGGTAAACCAGCACCATCTGTGTTTCAATTGGCTGCCAAAACCCTGAATTTGAACCCGGAACAAGTTGTTATGGTGGGAGATGATGTTTTAGGTGATGTTGGTGGGGCGCAGCAGGCTGGTTGTAAAGGGGTTCTAGTAAAAACTGGGAAGTATAGAGTATGTGATGAAGATGGAGAGGTTCGTCCTGATGCCGTTTTGACATCAGTAGCTGATTTGCCGGACTGGATTGAGCGCCACAACATGCAGGCCGTCGTGGCTTGAAAAGTGGTGCCTTTTGCAGTTTGTAGAGCATTAAGAGTTTGTAGAGCGTTTTCTATGATATTGCAGTGGATAATCAGGGCTCAATGACTGAGATGCAGAGCAGTTTCGATTATGTACTGCAGTAGTACTGCTCCGCACTAGGGTGCACCGCCAATTGCGCGATCAGACCTTTGATGGTGCAAACGCTGCACGTTTCAGAATGGGTTGTAAACCTCATGAGGCGCTGAAACACAAAATGTACTTAGGTGTGCCGGCTTGATGCTGCAGTCCTTGAGATCAAGTCTAGTGGCTTGTTGATCTCTACGCTATTACACGGGATTTGCTTGATTGTAGTACAGTATGGCAGAAACAGGATCTGCGGCGTCGCTTGAACTGAACGAAAAGCTGTTCAAAGCAGCAAAGGCTGGTGACTTGGACGCAGTCAACGAATGCATAGCAGCTGGAGCGGATGTGTCTTACCAGGACGACGAAGGTGTGAGTTCTCTGATGACTGCAGCAGAAGAAGGCCGCGCGGAAGTGGTAGCGACGCTACTGCAGGCAGGAGCTCCTTGGAACCAGCAGGTGTGCTACTGCACCATACAGTACGAATCATCTATGCCTGGTGCAACATCACTTCGGGCCATTTACTCAGCTACCATGCAGTCAGAGTATACATACAGTTACTCAGGCAGCAGCCAGGCCGGCGGGCACCAGTAGTAAACCTGGCCACTGCGCATTGTGCTGTTGTCACCATCAGGAGCAATCCAGCAACAGTGAGGAGAAAAAGCACCAATTTATGCGCAACCATCTAATTCACATCCATCACGAGTCAAAAATTCATTCCAACAGCCGCTGCCGCTGCTTTCAGCACTGCTGCTGCTGTCACTGCTGCTGCTGTCGCATGATTGTTCAGGATAAGTCGGGGTACTGTGCGGGTGAGTACGCTACAGCCAGTCGAAACCAAGACATTGTTGAGCTGCTCATGGAGTGGGGTGTTCAGGCAGAAATACTACTGGGAGCAGCAGACAGGTCAGCCTGAAGTTGACATGTTTCTATCCCAAAAAGGAAAAGCTTTCTTTTATTCAGAAAAGTGTTTTCGTTCGTTGAGGTTATTTGAGTGTTTGAGACTTCAGAGGTCTGTTGGTGGATGGTGGTCATTAGGGTGGGTGCATGGGCGATATTGCAGAATCTGTCAACAGGATTAATGCCCTAGGGCCAGCTTCCCCTCGGGGCATACCAGTACTGCTAGCCTTGCTGGCTCAGGTAGAAGATCTTGTGATGTTCAGGATCACTTGATGCCATGAACGAAATCCCCAGAGTTTGAACCAGGGTCTGTTCAATCTCAGGGCAGGTGAACACACTTCCGTGCACAGCCTCTGCAGATCGGCATGTATTGTATTCCTTGATGCTGCCGCCTTCTGTTGCCGCTGCCTTCTTCACCTGTTGTCTTCTGTTGCTGCTGCCTCCTTGCTGCTGCTGCTGCCCACAGGAGCACCAAGGGTGCCAGTACTTCTGGTCAGGCTGCTAATGCCAGCTACCTGAAGCAGAAGTTGATATATACAGACGATGGAACCAAGCTATTGGATGCTGAGGGTGAGTGGCAGCGGCAGCGGCAACAGGGAGCAGCAATGAGCATGTCTGGTAAGGTTTGAAGTGAATCTCATTGCGATGTGCTACCTATTGTCACAGAGCAGGGTTTGTGTGCTGCTGCTGCTGCTGCTGTTGCAGGTGAAGCAGTGATGATGGGCTGGGAGGCTCCCCTGATGGAAAAGCACGCTGCTGTTGTGTGTCGGCAAGGGGGTGGCCACTACTTGAATGTTGGTTTCGGTCTAGGAATTGTTGATACAGAAATACAGGTGAGGCATTCCATACTATGTATTCATTCTTGAATATACTTAACACACATTCCCATAGTATGGAAAGTCTATGTGTACACAAGCAAAATGTTTTTTATGGTCAGTAGCTGCTGACAGAGCCAGCTATGATCATGGTGTTTCTGTACAAAACAAATGCACACTGCAATGGCATCTATACTGGTAGTAGCCTGTGCATGGCAACTTGGAAATAAATAACACCATTCTGCCATTCATTGATTGAGTATTAAACCCTTCAATCTCCTTGTTGGTAGATGTAACCCATTTTGCTCTTAACGATCAGTAGAGTCTACTGCTGCTGTTGTTGGTAAGTCAGTCCATCTTGCTGCTGCTGCTGCTGCTGCTGCAGAAGTACAATCCGTCCAGTCACACCATCATTGAAGCTCATCCAGATGTTTACACCCACTTATGCCAACAAGGGTGGGACAACAAACCAGGGGTCAGGGTTTTGTTTGGCCGCTGGCAGGATGTGGTAGAGCAGCTGGAGCAGTATGATGGAATATTTTTTGGTGAGCATGTATATAGCAGCAGCATGTGCAGCAATGGTAGCATCAGCTGTAGTTGACCTTTTCTAGTGATAACAATTTTGCCATCAACCTCACAACTAGCTTTGTGAACAACAAAGCAATATGTGGGCGCATCTTATTCATATACAGTTTTATATATTATATATTCCAAGAGACTGCACTGCTGCGGCCTCCATTGGCAATCCGCTGCTGCTGAGGCTGCCATTGGCAATGCTGCTGAGGCTGCCACTGGCAATGCTGCTGCTGCTGCTGCTGCTTGGGCGCATTAGCTGTATGGTCAAGCAGGAGCAACTTCCTTGCATACATTGACATGGAATATGGCATACCTGAAATGAAGAGTGATTAAAAGTATGTTGTTGAGAATGACATACTACAACCTTTGCAAGCTAATCCATACCCTTGAGATGCAGTGCACTTTATAATGCAAGCACCTCAGGCTGACATTGACCCTGCTGCTGCTGCTGCTTGCTGCAGATACTTATGGTGAGTACTATGAGGAGCTGCACCAGTTTCACCTGCTGCTGCCAAAGCTGCTGAAACCTGCTGGCGTGTACAGCTACTTCAACGGGCTGGCATCAGACAACTTCTTTTTTCACATGGTGTATGGCAGGTGAGACAGATGGCAAGTTTCCTATCAACGACATGAACGAAAAGAGAGATCATAAAAAAATATGCCATTCATCATAGTGTGATTGAAAACACATTGTTTAGAGATTGATTCAAAAAAAAGTTTTGAAAAATAACAGCAAAGAATAAGTTCAATCCTGCCTTTTCAACTGCTGGATATTGCTGTCAACAGGAAGGGAAAAGAACAACTAGGTCCACATGAATTTTGTCTTTAGGATATGATCAGTCTGCTGCTGATGACCAGCTGCATATCTCTCAATGATGTCAATTTTCTTGGCTGTCACTGCATGCCATGGTGACATGTGCAGCAGATGCCTACTGTCTGGCAGTTTCAAACACAGATCTTCCATACGGCAGAGCTGCGCTTGTCATTGCTGTGCAAGATGGTTAAAGTCACTGCAGCAGCAGTAGAAGACTGCCAGGCAGCTGAAACCCATGCCATCGATCACGGCCTGAAGCCCATTAGCCATGTTGCATTTGTAACAGTCGCTGTGTATCAGTGTTAATATACAAAACGTACTTGGTATGTCTGTGCTGATGCCACAGGGTGGTTCAAGTTGAACTGCAGTCACTGGGGCTGTCAACACAGTTTGAGCAGCTCAGAGTAGCAGAGCTGGGTGATGAGGTGTGGCAAGGGGTGAAGAACAAGTACTGGCACTTCCCAGTGTACTTCCTACCCATTGTCACACATGCAGCAGGCAAGCTGGATGCAAAAGAAGTGCAGGACGGTGAAAAGCAGTAGCAGCTGCGGTGGTTGTGCAAAGCTTTTGCGTTCTTGCATCGATGGTGAGGAGCATCAGCGCTGCTGGCAGCTGCGGTGGTTATGCAAAGATTCTGCGTCCTCGCATTTAGCTGAGTTGTTGTGCGATACAGTTTCAACATTTGCAGCAACATCAATGGAGCTGGAGCTGATGACAGTAGAAAGGTAGTGTTGTGGCAACTACTGGTGGAGATGCTAGTTGCTGCAGATCCTTACAGGTGTTGCCCCCATCAACTGCTGTGCTGCTGTTAAATGAGGTGGTGCTGTTGAGTGCTGTGCTGCTGTTCTGATAGCTCACTGAGTGCACATGGCGTGCATCATGCCCTTCAGGTTGTTGCTTTAGCAGGCAGTAGCCCACAATGTCAGAAGATAGGCAGGTTGTGTCTATTCCAACAGCAATGAGCGCGTACTGTGCTGTGTTTGTCCTGGGCACAGCGTTGTGATTAGCTTCGATGTCAATCAGTCAGCCAGCTGTGCATCGACAATGTAAAGCACATACTTATTTCAGATGCACAGACGTACTGCTTGATGGGCCCTTGTTTCAAGCAGGTGCTCCCACCATCAGAAGGTGAGTATTTTGACTACATCTGCCGACCAACTTCTCTTGAAGACTGTGTGAGGTGCGTTTGTTGGTGTTGACTAACACACATTCCAGCATATGGTTACGGATGTACCAGGTAACGCTGACAATTCGACGGTTGCCGGCCCTTTACGAAAATTACAAGGTCCGCTTTGCATTAGCTGCATGTTTGTGCATTAGATTGCTAGATCGGTATGTGCATAAGTGATTTAGCCTAGTGAGCGAGCAGAAACAACGAAAGACATGGCACGGCACACGCGATCCTTGATGCTTGCAGTCGCTGCACTGCTCTTTGCAAACTGGATGCAAGATGCAGCAGCGGCTAGTGCTGAGCAGTGGCGGAGCCGCATCATATACCAGGCAAGTGTATCGCAACTGTATTGCCGTTGTCTGGCCAGCTTGAGTAGCTGTGAACGATTAGGCACTGCCTGCGATTGAGATATCAATCAGCGTTATTGCACGCGTGTATGCTGCCAAATAACTGTCCTGAGGGGTAGGCGAACTTTGCCAGCAGCCATCGCAGTGTGCATGGGCAGTTTTTGTATGACCAGACGGCATCCGCCGCTGGCTTAAAATTGAATTTGTATAAGCTGATAATACTTCTCGAAATTCATTACAATAAGCTCCATGCCCTGTACAAGGCAGTTCTGCAGTGCGCAGCAGCTCAGCATATCCTTGCTTGTCTCACTTGACAGGTCGTGACTGATCGTTTCGCGCCTTATGTTCCTGAGGGCCAGTCCGCCAGCCTCAAAAACTTGTTGAAGCTTGGTGATGTCACATGCAACCTCGAAAAGGCGTGGTGTGGAGGTATGTTTTGCGCTACTGTTCCGTTGGGCTGAACCAGCATGAAGAGTGCTGCTGACTGTTGCAGATACAGTGATCCTGCTAGCCATTGGAAAGCACTGAGTTCTGATACGTGAAGGTGCACCTGAACTCCCGGCAGTAGGCTGTGGCAATGAGTCTCAATCAATGTCTGTCACCATCGGTGTTAGGGTTTAAGAATTTATATCATGCCCACCTCTGCTGCATCGCCGCAGGCACCTTCAAGGGTTTACAGCAGCAGCTGCCCTACATAAAAGCGCTGGGAGCAGATGCTATTTGGATGTCGCCACCTTATAGGCAGGCTAAGGGAGGTTATCACGGTATGTGGCTGCTGCAGCAGCTTGATGCCCCTTTTGGTGTGGAGAGAAGTACACCATGGCCAGGCAATTGAAGCTGACCTCAGAGCAGCCATCAATGCATCAGCACAAATTGCTTCAGCCAGCAGCCAGCAGTTGCTATGCAGCACTATTGCAAACAACGCACAGCAGAAGTTTACAGTTACAGGTGCAGCAGCAGCAATATGAGGCAGTGGCTTTTTGGGGCACATGACCTGTGACTTTGCTTGAATGAATCTGCTGGGGACAGTGCAAGCAGCACCAATTACAGAACAACTGTACTGCTTTTATCTCAAATCACAAAGATGTGCAGGAGTATAACTCCCTGCTCAATGCCTAGCTTGTCTTTTGCAGGATATTGGCCCACTCACCTTGAAGATGTGGATCCACACTTTGGGACTCAGCAAGACCTACAAAACCTCACGGCAGCAGCTCACAACATGGGTGAGTCTGACCTGCCTGTTTCTCATTGAATTGAGATTTGCAAATTGTGCTTCAGCAGAGTTTCAGCTCGCCGGTTCGACATGCATGGCTGCTCAGCAGCACTCAAGTTGAGTCTCTATCAACAGCAATCGCTCCTGATCGATTGACAGTTTCTTGCCCTGATAGTTACTGCATCAGTTTTAACAGCCCACGATGAGATGAAAGATTTAGTAAATCAGTGTTATGTCAGGAGGGCAGTTGATGGCATGATGTATCAGCAGAGTTGTCAGCTGCTGTCAGCTGAGCATGTACGGACATTCATGACTAGTTAACAAGCTGAGGAATGTGCCAGACAGCATTAACTCGTGAGTAACAGCCTCATTTCAACAAATTTATCCTGCAGTGTTTACCCTGGGTTTTTCCTGGTGACTGGTGTGAACAAACTATAGCTCCAAACTATGACACTGTCCAAGAACGAAGCCGCTTGTTCCTTGGAAGAAGGCAATACTTGATTATGTCTGCTTGTGATTGATGAAAGTAGGTAGCCCTGCTGGTGTTGGATCTTAAGAGCCTGTGCTGCTTTGCTGTCTGTCACTCACTCTTCCCATTGCTGCTGCTGCTGCTGCTCTCAGACATGCTTATGATGCTGGATGTTGTTGCAAATCACATGGGCCCAGTGGCAGACATCACAACCCTGTACCCTTTCAACAAGACACAGCACTACCACGCATGCAGTGGTGAGTGCATGGCACAAGAGTCACAGGAGAAGACCCCGTACACAGCATACATAAGCACAGGACGTACTGCTGATCACTACTTGTGAATCTATAGAGGAGTCTCTGACGGCAGATCCTGTTGCTGGTGCACCAGCTGTTTGGAAGCTGAATTACCCCTCTGGTTGCAATACCTGGCATACTTCCTGTGTACATTCTGTTGATTGGGAAATGGAAACTTTTCAGTTCCCGCTTTACAGCAGCAAGTGTCAGGCGTGTCACAGAGCATGCATGTTTGCCGGTTACGAAGGCATGTGATGATGTATAATGATATTCACAAGAGTAGTCCCATATCTGTGAGCAAGTCATCACATGAGTTCAGCCTGACATCAGCAAAAGAACCAAAGTCTTGTTTTGTATCCTGCAGACGGTACAGCGGCCCCAGCATCTTTTGCCAAGATCTCTGCAGCAGCTGGCTGTGATCAGTGGTGCAGCATTCCCATTCCCAACTACCCAGGGATGCCAAACTACGACCCAAAAACAGTAGAGAACTGCAAGCTGGCCAACTTGCATGATCTGGACCAGTCAGACTCTGAAGTCAGGGACTACTACTTGAACTGGCCAACAAGGTTTACTTCAAAGTATGGATTCGATGGCATGAGGATCGATGCCGCACCATATGTCAGTAAGGTATGATTGACCTCGGCAGGGTCCCAGGCTCATTGAGCGCCTCATATCAAGCTGAATGTCAACAACATGCACCCACTTGCTGTTGAGCTCAGTCCTGTGAACTGTCCAATGCTGGTAGTAGTGTTACTTTGATATTCACAAGCCAGGTAACTTGAATAGCCACAGTCAGCTATCCCCTAAACCATTAGCACTGTCAGAATAGGCTGATGTTCATTCATCAAGTTTCCTGGAACAATCTTCAGTTTGGCACTGGTAGATCCTGTACAGCACAGCCAGGTCGCAATCAAGCATGATGTTGTAAGGCACCTAGTGATGCAGGCAAGATCCACCCTAACACTTTGTACAAATGTGCCCCTGAACTATGTCATATTGCAGTCATTCTGGACAGCTTTTTCCAACACGTCTGACATGATGACCATTGGTGAAGCTTGGGACCAGCCGTTGGGTCTCTGGAGTCACACCCCAGCACAGCAAAAAGCCCTGGGCTTGAACCCTTACATCTCAAGCCCTGAGTTTGTGTCTCAGTTTGTACCTAGGACAAACGCACTTGATACTATGCTGAATTATCCAATGTACGGTCCACTGCGGCTGGCGTTCCAGAAGCAGGAGGATATGAGAGGGTGAGGAGCTGCAGGGTTTCAGGCTAGACAATGATAGTGCAAGGGCATGTGTGTCTTTCCCAGCTCAAAACTGTTTGGGCGAGTTGATAGCATGTATAAACTTCTGTGCATTTGCCTGGCTCACTTCAGGGTCTTGCAGCATGAACATATACTTCACACAAAACTGCCGCATGGTTGTTGTGTTGCAATTGCGAAATGGTAATATTTCTCAAAAAAAATAATAATGTGATCTGCAGGATCTTGCACATGCGCAACCGCATATTGCGCCTGTTTCCCCAACCATACCTCCTGGGCAGCTTTTTTGACAGCCATGATGGTCCTCGGCTGTTCCATTTCCAGAAAGATGAGGCCCTGAGAAAGAGTGCTCTCACTTACATCCTTATGGGAGAAGGTGACAGGGGGCCTGGGACTGTTCAGCAGAACTTAACAGTGGCGCTTGTTGCTGCAGCAGACATGCTACAAACCATCTCAGCACAAGAGTGCTGTTCCTCATTAGGACATGCATGTTGGACTTAGCCTACTGTCATTGATATCAGACGGTCTTGTTGCTGTTGCTGCAGGTATTCCCATCATCTATTACGGCAATGAACAGGGGCTTGAGGGTCCAGGCAGAAGGGACTTTGAAGCGAGGGAGGTGATGTGGCCCACAGGGTACAAGAAGACACAGAACCTCTGGCAGTGGACCGCAAAGCTGACTGCGTAAGCACTTCTCACAAAGTACTTCTTGCAAGACATGTGAAGGCAGGAATGTGTGTACTGCTAGGGGCCATACTAAGGTGTTATGTTCGTAGCGCCATCCAACTTGCCAATGATGTTTGCAGCAGCAGAGTCTGCACTTGTGCATTGGGGTGTTGGTGATTGTGTGACGTTTTGTGATTTTGTTGCAGGTATCGCAAGCAAAACAAGCTGTACAACTACAGGCAGCTAGACATCTATGCCAGCCAAAACTGCTATGCCTTTGAGATTGGCACCACCCTCGTGGTGTTGAGCAATGTAGGCAGTCAGAGCAGCTTCAAGTGCACATTCGCACTGCCAGATGATGGACCACTGCCAATGTCGGTTGGTGCCAACAAGGATGCTTATCTCTCAAATGCATTCGACTCTCAGGTAAACTTAAAATGAGAAACAATTTTACTCTGCAGCACGTCCTTGAGCTCAGATATCCTTACCAGCCTTCATTGCCTAGATCCTGACGTTACCAGCCACAGGGCAGAAGTTTCACGCTGCTGCTGTTCTGATGGACACTGCAAACAGTATCAAAGTCAATATGGCTGTCTGTAGTGGCTGAATGGTGCAGTGCCGGCTTGTATTCATGCCTCAAAGAGGCTGTGATTGAATCAGCCCTTTGTAAATCAGCCCAACTGTTTACAGCCTGCTGCATGCGTATGTGGTAGCTAGGCAGGAAGCCTCCTTAGGCTGCAGCTGCAATGGAGTACATACATATGCTCACTGCCAAGCACTAACAGCAACTTCACACTGTGATTGGCAAATATTTGCTGTCCTGGATATTGTTACAATCATTGATTTTGGGGCATAAGCATGGCATGGCAATAAATCTGCTGGTATGAGGTGTCCTCGCTCACACATTCTGCTGTCTGCAGGCTGACCTTGTTCGCATGGGGCCCAACAAAGTTGTCTCAGTTCCCATCACAAATGGAGAGCCGATGGTGCTGCAGATGGTAGGAGCACAATCCACAACACCTGTGGTGCCTAAATTGGATTGACAGCACAACATTGCTGTTATCAGAACAGCTTTGGCAACACTTGGCCAGTAGCTTTGGTTCCTTTCCAAAGCCTTCTTTTTGGCAGTTTTGAAGAACCACAACTGAACATGTCGCAAGTGATCGATTGCAAGCGATCATTTGTGAGGTTCAGAGACTCAGGTGGCAAGGTGACGGTGACCTCTTCTAGTGATGCCATCGGGTATTGCCAGCCCCAGTTGCTTCATCATTGATTCTCAGTGTGGCCGGGGGCTGGAGAGCACTGCATAATGGAGCAGGAGGACTTGCAAATGGCTCAGAGCTTGACAGTCTTCTGCCCTGTGAGGATGAATATGTGAGATTCTGCTGCTGCCGCAGACAGTGCTGCATGCACTTATGTCTTTTGTCAAAGGCCCCAGCATGCATGCAATGCAACCTTGCTGTTAGGCCCGCCTAAAAGTGGCGCCATCTGACAGCGTAACCGTCCCAGCAGTGTGTACATTCCAGTGATAATCTCACGGCAGCATCCTCTTTGCTGAAACCTGTGATGATGCACTAGTGCTGTTGTATTCTCAACATGCTGCTGTGATCTCACCATGTTATTGATTTTTACTGTTCTTCTGTCTCCTATGCTGAACCATGATAACTAAGACACTGTCATTGGACCCTAGAGCTCACTGAGGCGCTTGCTTGTGACTTCCCTACCATCAGTATGGCCACTTTACCACCCCTGGTACTCTACTGAGGCTGGGGGGTGGTAAAGTGCCTAGCTAGGCCAGCTTGGTCCTGATTTATTACATGGCCTTCAGCCAGACAACATGTGTTGCATACCCTTCCAAGATATTTTTGCACTTACATTCTTGTTGCTGTTGAGAAGTGCTGTACTGCAAGTGCATTGGCAGCGTTTACAGCAGTTTCACAAAGGCTATTGTGGCAGTTGTTGCCGTCGAGCAGTGCTGCAAAAGTGCTGCTGGCAGCATGATTTGGGTTTTCATCACACTAAGGAGTAACCAATGCTCCCACCCAGTGCTCAATGTGCTGTTTTGCATAATGTTTTGCATAATGTTGCTGCATCTCATTGACCCATGACATCCTATTAGGCAGCCTTCATGTAGCAACAATAGTCAGTACTGTTGAGTACTGTGGACTGTCTCTTAGTCTCACATGTATCAGCCCTATTCAGAAGCTACCAGGTAGAGTCCAGCATAGTGCGCTACACATTTGGCAGCTTCGCCTTTGTGAGGTCAAGTGCATAGCTGGTTCCAGATGCGCCTGCACTCACTGTCGGCTGTGTACTGTATATCATGTACTATGCACTGTGTCAGAGGTTCCTTCCTTCCATTGCCAACTTGGTATCAGCATTATGGAGTATCTGAAAGCACTTGCCGTTTTCATGTGAATGGTGAAGTTGTCTTTCTTCACTGTTTCAAATCTCCTCTCCCCCTGGACACTGGTTAGTGTGCACTGCCACCTCACCATGACGGTCACCGACCTACTTTGTGGCTTTCTTGGCTTAGACTCATGGTGGCAGGCCTGATGGAGCCCTAGAAGCTGCTTGCACCCGCATGCTGCTGTGTTCATTCATGTGCAAGACTTCTGCTCTGTGACTCAGCCATTAGTGAGTATTGCCAATACAGTGCCATTCATTGTGATTATGGCAACAGGTGCATGGGTGCCGCACTTGCAGTGCGATTGTTAAGAGGTATCCAGGATGTATCATTGATGCCAATGGGCCGATGGCAGTAAATGCTATGGCTGCAAAGTACTGATTATTATTATAATGCCAAAACTCAGGTTGAAGAGTGAGTGGAGTCTTTGAGGCGCTCGCTTATGAGTTGCTTCATCTGGTAATCAACGTTATAACCTTTGAAACTAGATGATCTGATGCTTTGCCAGACCATCATTACACAGTCCGATGGCCGGACATCATGCCCGGTATGATGCTACTGGGATCAGTAACAAGAGGCAGCGCCGTTGATGGCTCAACTTGCAGTTCTGATGCAATACTCAGCTCAATTGCCAGACAATGCTGGATGGTTGACGTCACCTATAGCTGTGATACGGCCCCCTGCACTGGCAACAACTAAACCCATCATGGTCCCGTTTGATCTTCAGCCGTGACTTGATTGCTGCACATTTAGTGAATCGATGAGAAATGCGCACTTCGCTGCGCAGCGAAGTGCGCATGCTGCGAGCAGCCAGTGGCAGTCCCAGCCAATCACCAAGTGCTGCATGGGCTCAATGCCTTTTTTGTTGCTACATTGGATGTTCGGCAACTGGTGCTCTTATATTGAGAAGATTTGTAACGAAAGGGTGGCAGGTTGATGGTAATTTCACACGTCCGCGCGCGCGTCCTGCAGGCACGACAGCTGTTGCGCGGCAAAGTGTGAGCTGCAACGTCTACCGCAGTTTTGCACATAACTACTATGCAGTATCTTATAGTATGCAATGACATCTGCTAACCGTGAACAGAGGCTGATCAGAACGGGCCTGGGCCCCAGGCCGGTGACCGGCTTGCAAGCAGGCGGTCGGGAGTTATAATCTATATAAGCCATCTATGGCATTTATGCAAAGCTGTAGCTGCTTTGAGGGTGGCTGGGTGGGTGCAGCTACATCTGTTAGTTTGATGTTTTGTGCACTGTACTTAAGGTGCAGTGCTGGCCTTGCTGGGGCCTCTTTCCTGCTGTTGCCTTCTCAGGCAACAGCATGCCAGCCAAATTGGGTGTGTGTTGTTTTCTGGCCCGCTGGGCCTTTGGGTTTGGGTTTTTGGGCGCTTCTCCCAAATGTAACTTTTGAATCAATGCAGCAAGGCTCCAGTATAAATGTAATTATTACAAGCGTGTGATTCACAACTTGAGGCCTGCCGGGCGGGCTCCATGCCCGCTAAAAGGCGACAGGTGCAGTTGATGTGACAGATGACCTCACCCACTGCAGCTGCAGCTGAGATGCTCTCTCAACAAAGTTTACCAGGTTTGAGACCATACCCTGGAGCACTACGTAGTATACCAATGGCAGGCCAGTACAAGCAGCACTGCAGTAGTTAGTTAGAAGTGGTGGTCCTGCTATAGCCACTGCTGCAGATGCTGGCGGCTCATTGCCTCTGCCACACTAGTATCCCAGTGGTTGGTGACTGATAATAATAATAATCAGTACTTTGCAGCCATAGCATTTACTGCCATCGGCCCCGCGCCTCAAATCTACCCAGTGAATTCAATCCACTTTCGGACAAGGCGGAGTGCAGTGGTCGGTGACTGTTTTACCAGATGCGCGTGCTGCTTCGCATCGTCTCCAAGTACTTTGTGTCCACACCCGACTCACGGGTCAGTGCAATACGACCAGTGCGAGCGATCTCAAGCACACCTGCAGCACACCCACAGCAGATACCTCATCACAACATGCGGGCGAGTTGTTGTTTGAAACCATCAGGAAAACTGTCTATTTGCTGCTGTACGCCCCTAGGTGCGGATGTACCAGCAATGCTATACATGTTGTGCTCGACACACCCCAATGCTTAGTACACCTTGAGATGCTCAAGCCAGGAAAGGGACCCAAGTGGGCACTGGTTCAGCTGGCAGCTGCAAGCCCAGCATTGTAGCACTCTGATCTCCGCTGTACATAACTTACCATATGGTTCCAGCAGGTCAGCCAGTGCGCTCATCTTGTCCTCCCTACCCTGCACCTCCAATGTCATTGTTGTGTGGCTCACATCAATCACGCCAAGGCGGAAGATTTGAACCAGGTCACGCAGCTCACCACGCTGACTGGCCGTGCAGCGGACCTGTATATTTGCAAAATAAACAGAATAGGCAACTCTCACTCTGCTCGTAAGCTGAATGACAACGGCAAGCAGGCAACAACCCTTAGCTTGCGGCCAAGTCTACTTCATCAGAAACAGATGCAGGTAGCTGGCCCAGCACAACAGGCATGCATTGCATCTGGCAAGCGTTCTCATGTGTCATGAATGGCAGGATGCAGCTGCAACATGGCACACGGTTTCATCCTCCTTGCTGCTGCTGCTGCTGTCTTTCCCTGCAATTCTGGAGTTTGTTGGGTGCAGTCACCTTGATAAGCATGAGTTCTCGAGCCACATAGGGTGTTGCCGTGATGTCACAGATGTCCTTCACATACACCAGTTTATTCACCTTCACAACCATAGACAACAGCACATGCAAGACATCCAGGCAGCAGGTTGTGCAGACAGGTAACAGAGCCATGTACTCAGTGGCCAGTCTTGATCAAGCCTTGATGGGGGTAGATGAGTGAGCAGGACTGTGATAGGGTGTATGTAAGCTGTCAAGCCACATATGCATGCTGCTAAAACTACTGATCATTTTCATATGCATGCTGCATCATCAGACTAAATTGGTAATTATGATTATACTTCATCAGCTACCAACCCTCTCAGCAGCAAGCATTAGTGATGTGCTCAATAAATAAGGAATAATGCACATCGACAACTTTGCCATGCATCACTGCATCGGCAGTTTGTTGAGTCGTTGATGCTGGTCTCTGATTGCATAATTGATAATATTGCAGGAGTGAAAACCACAAAGACAATGACGGGCATGAGTGGCACAATGACTTGCCTATGCAGGATTCATGATCTTGCTAGAGCTCAGCATACTTCTCTGCATCGCCCGGTAGTCTATTCCAGGATATCTTTTACAATTTTTGGGGGCAAGATGCTTTGAGACGTTGCGCTGTGACCTACTCACCTGCTTCATGATCTTGTTGATGCTCTGTAATGTTCCTGGCACAACCATGGTGATCCTGCTGTCGCCCTGGGTCTCACTTGGGCCCACTGCCAGGGACTGGATGTTGTATCCACGACGAGCAAAGACTTGCGTGACCTGGTGACATTGCAATACAACATTTTTGAATGGAGTATATGTTGCCACATGAGTGTTCAGAAAATCAGCATACTCTGGCTTTACAAAATGACAGGTCATGTGAATTTTCGTTCAGGCTGCGACAGAACGCAGTCCTTTGTGCTACAAAACCACTCAACCTGTATATAAGCTCAGGCTGAGGTTTGCTGTACTACACTCTGTATCTTTCATTCACTCAACTGCTTATCCTGCAAATGGAAATTGCCAGTTTGGCAGCAGCAGCTCACCTGCTGCAGCACACCAGGCACATCTGCCACCAGGATCTGCAGTGTATGTGCCTGGTACTCCCCTTGCATTGCTTCACCTCTGTCATTTTCATACTCCCCTGCAGCTTCTAACACATTTTGAACTTCCCACGGCCCGCTGAGGTCTTCCTTTTCGATTAGGTACACGTCACCTTCTCTGTTCTCATCGACAGAAGCAACAGCCCTGCGAGAAAACAAATATAGCAATCATATATAGCCAACGTCAATTCAAACATGTCCTCATACAGATACCAATAGATGATGATCATTCATATGCATCACTTCACAAACCACACTGACTGATTGCTGAGATCAACCACGCAATGCCAAGCATACACCCTGTGGCAGCCCTCAGCAACTGCAAAGCACCCAAGCATCTCATGCCATTGAGAACAAAACTGTGGTTGCCGGGAGGCCTGTGTATGCCCCCAACAGGTGTAACGGATCCAACATGAGATGAGAAAAAACCTCAAGGTGATGATGGCAGTGTGCATGCCAGGCAACTCACTCAGTGTTCCTTCTGTGGTGGATGGCCCTTTCTGTTGGTGCCCTTATCTGTTCCAACAGCTCCTCACCCCTCTTCAAGCT
This sequence comes from Coelastrella sp. MACC-549, assembly GCA_018290735.1. Lineage (NCBI taxonomy): Eukaryota > Viridiplantae > Chlorophyta > Chlorophyceae > Sphaeropleales > Scenedesmaceae > Coelastrella > Coelastrella sp. MACC-549. Next base: position 151,208 of record JABEVS010000029.1, read on the forward strand.
GATGCGACCAGTGCGGCAGACCTCCATGACACCAAACTTGCTCATCACCTTCTGCATCGCCACAGTCTGGAGAAAACAGGCAGACAGACAGACAGACAGACAAAGAGAGATACACTCAAAGCTATAAAAAACCCAATGCAGCAGCAGCAGCAGCATGACTGGCAAGCAGATGTAAGACAATGATTCCTTCAAGGGGAAGAAGTAGACTTGTACATTCAATAATACAAAGATAGGACAGTAACAAAGGCACACTGGTAGCTCATACTGGTCCTGATGGTGGCATAAAATAAGCCGTCACAGACCTGGCTCACTCATCTAGCACCACAAGGGGGCCTGCTGGGCAAAAGCAGAATGAGCCAGGAGTATGATAGCTGAGTCGCTAAGCGCTCTGCAGCTGCAGGAGGTAGCACAGCCATGGCAGCATGCTCAGCACCACAGCATACCACACTGTACCCAGCTTGTCAACAGCGTCACACCTTTCCTGGGTCTCCAGAAACACAGAGCGTGATTCCACGCTCGCTGACATCAACCACGCGGGCTCTGAAGATCTCTGCCAACTGCAGGACTTCAGTGCGAGCAGGGCCAGCAGGGGCCCTCAACTTGATCAACATCAACTCACGCTCTGCAAGAAAGACGATGGCCTCTAGTCCGCCTGTGGCAGATGGCTTCTTTGTGCAAGTGAATGAATAGTCCCTTTCGGCTTCAGTCATTTCCCCAAGCTGATGTTTCCGCATCACAGAGCAACATAAGTAAGCAGCTGGGTAGCATCCTGCTGTTGCGCTGATACAACTTCAGAGGAGACTGTCACAGGGACTGCTGCACAGAGGTGCATAACTTCACGCTGCTGTATTATGGTCCAATTCTGCAACACCCACCAACACGCTTGGCCTTGGTGATGTCTTCCACATAGCGCACCTTCACCAGCTTGCCTAACTGCTTTACAAGGTTTGACTGCAGGCAGGAACAGAACCTTTAGAATTAATAACTAACGAACATGTGAGATGTTCCCTGTCTATTTAGATCTAACCTTATTTATACCAGTGAGCTTGGTTGCTCATCAATATATAAACCACACAACCAGCTCTGAGAAGGAAGGGAACCTTGCTAAGCAATGCACAATGCACTAGGCCACAGATGTTGCATGTCCTGCAATGCCTGTGGATTAGTGCATTGAGCACTGCTTAATCACGGTTGGTATTTGGTTTGGAACCAAAATTGCGGCACGGCTCAACAGAGAAAAATACACTGCTAGAAAACTCCCTTAGCTGACAGTGTAGCGGAGATGCTACTGCTGGTGCTGCTGCAACTCCATATCTGCTATGTGATCAGCTGATCCAGACTACCCAAGGCTGTCACATCCAAACTACCCAAAGCTGTCACCCACAAAGCTGCTGTTGCAGATGCTTTTGGCCTCCAGGTGCGCATCAAGCATACTTACCACAGTATGTTGTGTGCCATTCACAACAATGGTGAACAGTGCCTTGTCACCTGACAGGCCTACTGCCAGACTGTCGATGTTGGAACCTGCAGTACAGTGATGAAACACGTCGATACTTTCTGCAAACTTGCAGCAACTGCTGCACTGTATAGCTCCAGGCTTCCCAAATGACGCTCAACCATCGCTGCTTTTAAAGAAGTTTTCCCTGTGGGTGGTCCAGGCTGCTGAGTGAATGGCACTGACACTCTTTTTAACCCCTGATGCCCCGCTAATTGCCAAGGAAACAGCTTAGGTCAACCTTGCGAGTGGCAATGCATAGGCTGTTTTTGGAACCAGGCAATTGTGCAGGAGAAAGCACTCCGCACCTCTCCTGGCAAATACTCCAGCCACGCGGTTGATCAAACCAGACTCATCTGCTACAAACACTGATACAACGTGCTTTTCTTCTCCTGCCTGCAGCGGTTCGCGCTCTGCCACATAGACATCGTACTCCTGTGAACAACCCCGCCAACCAACTGAAGGTCAATAGCAGAAGCAGCAGTACTGCCAATCCACCAATGGGGAATACAGTGCTCAACTTAGATCCATCTCGTGCCTCCGCAACCAATTGTTTGAAATCTGGCCAGCAGGAGATGTTATTCGTGCCTACCTTATCGGCTCCAGACTGCACTGTCGCAGCAGAGGCCTGCACAGGACAGAATGGCTGATCAGGCTGCAAGTTGCACAAGCGGCGATAAAATATTAATAGTACCTTGATTAAGCTACCGCGAAGGTTGGTAATTGCTAGATGACTGTTGATTTTGTGGCAACGGTGGCTGCTGTGTGCTACAGATGTGTGAACAGGTGTCAAGTTCAGTCTCTGGTGGGCGCGGCCAGCAGTCTGGGTGCTGGCCCACTTATTCACAAGCATCTGAACGCTGTTGATCAGGCACCCGCTTTGAGTTGCTTGGTAGCGTGAACAGCGGAACGAGTTGGGCTGCGTCGCAACACCCGTCAATGCCTCAGTAGATCCTTATAAGATAGCCAACGATTTGCTATGCCATTCGAGATGCGGTCTTCTCATTGCGACGCACCACGTCTGTTGGTTTGCCTTTCCATGACAGAACCCTCAACAGAGTCCTTTATTCTTGTATTTGCGAGTCGCAATACTGTTAGGAGTCTTTTATGCCCTCCTTCGCACCCCGGGCATCTGCCGAAGGCATGTGGATAGATGACAGCCTTGAGTCCAAATTCCGAGAGTCTGTGGCACGATTTCGTGTACTTTGCGATACATAAGCCAAAATACAGCCATATTGCTTAGTGGCTGTGAGCTAGACTCGTATGGATTGCGCTGTGCTGACTTCGGTGGTGTGCTGCAGTGATGGCGGTCAAACAACAGCTGTAGGCACATGCTGTTGCCATGGCAACTTTGCAGCCTTCGCAACCCAGCATAAGGTGCTTATCTATTACCTACCAAACAAGTCTTTGCCCCTCCTTGAGCTTCGCAGCGGGTTGATTGGGCCAGCTGCTGCCCTGGCAATTCAAACTGGTCAATTAGGTAACCCCAGGCTTGTTCACACCCAGCAGTGAATCGGCCTCGTTGTCATTCACAATTTGCTAATCTCAATGTGCTGCACGTGCCTCCGACTGCGCTGCAGAAGCCGGATCACTACCATGTGAGCAGGACAAGACCATTCTCGTGGCTGCCACTGCAGATGGTGTTTTGTTATGGGTACTCGAAGACGCATACGCAGCAGTAGCAGACCACCAGGTTCCTGCTGCTCCAGTTCTTCTTGCGGACACAGATACAAAAGTCAGCTCAGAAGCAATCGCACTAAGCTGTGATGGCCTGGCAGCTGTGGGCTGCCGTAGCAGCATAGTGATCTGGGACCTGCAGCGCCTTGAAGTGACCTACAGGTACGTGTTCATCTACCTCCACCTCCTTGCCAGCATCGCTAATCGACTGAAACACAACAATAACAACCCCACCACGGCACAGAAGCCCTATCTTGCAGCTCAGGGTGTGGACAAGGCTGCAGAAGGTTGCACCTGCACCTCTGACTAGCAATGTCATGCACTTACCTGCAGACTAGAAGGCCACCAAGGGGTTGTCACTGCTCTCAGTTTCAACCCAGACAGCCCCAGTCTTCTCATCAGTGCAGCAGATGACCGGACTTTCAACATCTGGGACCTAGCAGAGGGTCAATTGCTGTATCACTCCAGCATCCTTGGTGCCGCTGTGCCATCATGCATTGCTATGGAGTCCCAGAGGCTTGTGCTGGGCTGCCATGATGGCAGCATACGGCAGTTTGACCTATCTCTGCTACCAACATGCAGGGAACTGCAGGTAAGAGGTAGAGAGAGGGGATGTTATTACAGTTGTAATCACACATGAATACTACACACTCGAGCCTTAGGTGAGCAGTATGGCTGAAACACTTCCAGCCTGGCGCGAGGCCGAATGCTAGCTGATATCGAGTCCTTGCATCTTCTGACCAAACAGATTGTTCCCTAAAATTCGATTCCATCTGGAGATTGTGGCATTCGGGCCAAGCATTTTGCAGCTCATCAGCTTGCCTTCCCAGTTAGCAGCAGAGCATCAAAGCCACGGCAATTGCTGATTGCAAGTACACCAAGCACAGGCATCAATGCCACGCCAAGGCCAAGGCAGGTAATTGGAGTGGACAGGTATTTCAAAAGAACAACTTCCTTCCTGAAGCCAGCTGCACGTTTTGTGCGATTTTTTCACTCAGTGAGATCAGGGATGATTCAGACACACTGTCACTGAAGATAAACATCCCTGCTGCTCACAGGTGTTGGATGTCTCCAAGCAGATGAAACAGATAGCAGCTGCAGCAGTAGCCGCAGCACAAGCAGCGGAGCGTCAGCAGCTCTCTGGACCGCAGATCATCACTGCAGCAAGCAGCTCAGCAGCAACAGCCCTGCAGCAACAGCTCGAGCGGCTGACATGCTGCACAACAGCAGCGGCACAGCAAGCTTCCAACAGCTCAGATCAGAGCAGCAACAGCCTGTCTGCAGCAGACGAGGGCAGTGGCTGCGTTCTAAGTATGCAGTTTGTGCAGCGAGGCAGGCTCCAAGTAAGGAACAGCAGCAGTAGCAGTGGTGGTGGGAGCTTGTACAGCCGTCAGTTGGTGGATGAGCTGCTGTCTCCGGCACCTCAACTATTGGTCTGTACCCGGAGAGGGCTGTTGCTGATTGATCTGGGCAGTGGTGATGTACAGCAGTGCTGTGTGTTTGGAGCACAGGCAGGGCACCTGCTTGACACCATTGTTGCAGGTCGAACAGCACAACAAAGCGGCGCCAGCAGACGGTGAGTACAGGAGTATGCAAAGGAACCCAAAAGCGTTCATTGTGGGAGCGCTGATACCGTCCAGTGATGTGCTATGGCAGCATGCTGTCGCAAACAGCATCAGGCATGGCTGCCAAATAACAACTCCCGCTCCAGTAATAATCGCATGAGTGACCTCGCCGTCCAAACTGGCTTCCAGATACACAGCACTAAATGCTTTGTACACCATTCACTCATGATCCAGATCATCCACAGCCAGCAGTAAACAATCTCTCCCAGTCAGCCAGCTGCAGCAGCCATCCGAGCAACAGCTGCAGCAGCAGCAGAAGTGGCTCTCATGTTTCAGGGCTTTGCCTGAAGTGGAGCAGCCAGCAGCAGCCTGCTGCTTTTCCTGGCAGCAGCAGCAGCAGCAGTCGGAAGCAGCTCAGCTAATATGTTGCATTGCATCAGGTTTTAGCAGCCGTGTCACCCTCTTGAGTTTAGCAGCAGCACGACACAGGACATCCTGGGACAAATCAGCAACAGCCAAACAGCACACACAACCAGCAGTGGTTGGTGCGTGCAGCGGCAGTGCTCTATCCGTGTTTCAGACTCGGCCACTGCCTTCTGGATCGCCGCTGCTTGCCAGGACAGCTAAAGGAGGTGCAGCTGCATTAGAGAAACCCATAACCCCTCATTCACCACAACGAAGTTCATCTAGCAGCAGCACAACAGGAAACTGCAGCGACCCATCTGTTGGCAGTAGCAGTAGCAGCATTGTACGAGCTAGGTGGTCCCAAACCGCGTCAAATACTACAGGAGCGCTTAGCTCCAAACCACGAGCATCCTCCGGGCCTGACAGCAATATCAGGCCAGCAATATCACCATCTGTGGCAATCAAAGGCAAGCACAGCATCAAAGGCTCTTCAGCATTGCAGCCAGTCACGTTTCATAAGAAAATCAAGTCTAGTGGGTATGGGTTTGTGCAGCCCAAGGCGAAGCTGGGACAGCCTAAGCCAACGCCAATAAAGGTTGGGCTTCATGGCAGTAAAGGCCCTCAACTGTTGGTGCACCAGCTGTCTTCACAGAGGCAGTACCCTCTGGTGAGCATTTGGGGTGATGCTGGTGCAAGTACTGAGCAGCTACTGCAAACAGCCCACCCTGTACATACTAGTGGCAGTGCCACTTGTAATAGACATGTTATGCCTTGGTAGGTTGGCAACAGCTGTAGTATGGTATGCTTGGCGAGAAGGTCGGTTCCCATCGAGAAGTTGAACTCTGTCAATGCACACCTCTAGAGAAAGCAGATCTGCATCTGCCAGATGTATGAAGGCTTTATGGTGGTACATGCAGCTGTATGTGATTTTCCCATGAAGCTGCTGCAACCGTGCTATCAGTCAGTAAACCTGACAGCCCACTTCCTACCAAACACAACTCTGTTTCCATGCTGCATGCTTGCTGTCAGGCTACCAACATGGCAGTAAGGCTATCACCCATCCAAACGCCAAGTTTTAATTATGCTGCTGCTGTGACCATGACTTGCAGGATCTGGGGCCTCCAGTAGATCTCCTGCCAGAGAATCTACCTGTTGGCGCTCCTGTTCATGGCGGTGGTATCATTCGAGTGGAGTTTGCTGCTGATGGCTGCAGGCTGCTGACAGGATCAACTGACATGACAGCTCGTTGCTTGAGGTTGCCATTGTCCAGACATGCTGGTGCTGGTACAACATTTGTGGGCCATGATGGGCCGATCAACTCAGTCTGTTGGAGTCATGATGGGGAGCACTTGCTGACTGCTTCAGCCGACAGGTTGGCCTATTGTGTGCTTGAGAAGTATCAGCATAACACAGTTTGCTTGAAGCATCTCTGATCCTCAAAATAACACTTTGCACGTAATACATGATATGATATCAAGTTGACTTCCAGACAGCGCAAGGTTTGACAGTTCAAGAACAGTCAGTGCCTAGGCTCATGACTCCGCACCTCCGGGAAGTCCTGCCATTCAAAAATAAAGTTAGTTTCAAAGGTATTTGCTTCTGCTGCCCAGGACCGTTTTGGGCAGCAGCAGCAGCAGATAACTCTGAAATGAAATGGCAGGAGGTGTAAAGTCACCAGCCTTCACCAACGTAACATGCAGGGCACAACATGTGTTTGCTTCACAGCAGCCCACATCCATGCCGCTACCATGCATGTTATGTGGAGCAGCATGCCAATAGCGCATCTAGTGTTGAAGACATTGCAAGGGGAGGTGCAAGCGTGCTAATCCTGTGCAGCACCGCTCTTAATTTTGTGGTATAGCAGCATGAACACATAGGGCTATCAATTGGAGTTAAATACTGTACAGACAGAGTGTATGACCCATTCATAATAAAGCCCAAACAAAAGTTGAACAGTTTTCCCCCTGGATTCTTTTTTGTCTTGCATCATGCAACAGTTGTAGGTTGGCAAACACAGTACAAACGGGATCATATTCAATCAATTTCTTGGTGTCCTGCTGACAGATCGGCATGCTTGTGGAGCTGCTCACTCCCCTCACCCCTCATCAGATTTGATACAGCAGACCCAGCTGCCAAGAGCACTAGGAACACCAAATGCCTACAAAGGTCCAGCAGCAGCAGCCACAGCACTGCTGGCAGGAGCAGCTCAGCAGGTGGCAGCATAGCAAGATCCAGCAGCAGCAGGGGTGTCTACAGTACTACTGGCAGCAGGGAGATGTCCAACACTGCTGACAGCAGCAGCAGCAGCAGTGCTGCTGCACAAGGGTTCCTGGCGGAGGTCACTGCTGCCAGGTTTTTCTACATGGATGAGTTGATTGTGTTGGCAACTGGCAACAAAGTGCTGATGTACAGGTCAGGCAGACAACAGCGAAATCACAGTGAGAGCGTTGTGGACACATGCAAGCCTAGAAGTTCATGCGTGCTTTTTACCAATCAGGTCAACCCATCTATGTTGATTAGGCAATTCCTGCTGTGCACTGGTTTTCTGGCTCGAACGAAAGACCCAAGACATCAACTTTCATCAGATGTGGATCACCAACAAGCTTGTCTGCACTGACTGTGATTATGTCAAGTATGTGCTGTTAGAATCAAGTATCTAGTACAGATGACCAGCTGCAGCACCGAGAATCCTTGGATGATCGCTGCAACAGAGTTGTGATGCTGCCTGTGCAGGTACAAGCTGGCAGATGCACCAGCCGATGATGACATTCAACGTTTGAAAAGCACAGGAAGCTACAGCCTAGCAGCGACATACAGCAGCAGTTGCCAAGCTGTCCTAGACATTGCGGCGGCAAACAGCTTCCTGTCCACTTTGTTGCTGCTAGCCTGCAGCAATAGGAGCATTGAGCTGGTAGATGCATCAACGATGCAGGTATGTATACCAGGCTCTGCCAGCAGCAATGCAGACTTGCTGAAGCTGAGGTTACTCACTGCTTTTGAAGGTCTGCAGAGTCTCTCGCAATCGCAGACTGTTGAAAGCACTGAAATTTGTTCAAGAAGCCCTCAGCTGCAACAGTAAAAAGCTCTGAAAAAGCAGCTTGCTGTGATGTGTGGCAAAGCAACGTTGTTTTCCTGGATTCGCCTATGCCGATTCATTGCTTAACTTTCCACAGCTTCTGTCTGCTGCAGGTGGCCTGCACCATACCTGATGCGCATGCTCGGCCTGTGCAGCGCCTGGTGCAACCAGCAGCATCACTCTTCGTGAGTCATGCCAGGGAGATCCATGAGCTGTTTGCGTCAGCAGCACCTGATGGAGTTGTAAAGCTGTGGGATGTCCGGAGTGGCAGCTGTGTGAGAAGCTTCACGGGCCACAAACACAGCAGTAGCCAGGTGCGGTCAACAGGGGGGTAACGAACACAGCAACAAGCAATATATACAGTATTTAGTACGTTTCAACAATGTTCTTGGAGGGGTTTCGGCATATTCTGGTGTTCCTCCAGCATGTTCTGTGTCTCTTCTGCATGTGTGACTGGGGAGTGCGTACTTCATGCAGCATGCCCACTTGTACAAGTACCTGTGACCTCGCCTGCCACAGCACCTATATGTACGTCATTGACTGCCAGGGCATCAGATATGGTTTGTTGGTGCCACCAACAACTTCCGAGGTGCAGTTGCAGTGCTGAGAGCGTACAGATCTGGAACTTGAGCAAGTCTGTCCTGCCTCTGTGCTGCAGGTGCCCATAGGTGCTGCTTTCAGCCCCTGCATGCGCTACTTAGCTACTGGGTCTGAAGATAAGGCTGCTTGCATCTATGACCTGCGCAGCACGACCTTGCTGCACAAGTTACGGCCACCAGCACAAGCAGATGTGGTGGCGGATGTTGCTTTTCATCCGTACAAACCGCAGTTGGTGGTGGGGGGTATGAATGGTAGGCTGCACTGGTATGGAGATGTTTGCAGCAGGGCACAGCAGCACAGTTTGCCAGGCGGTGGCATTGTGGAGAGGCAATTGGTAGATGCGTTTGTACTGTAGTTCAACAACACGTCTGAATAACATGGTTCCTTGTTGGTTTTTGTTTTCAAACAATCCCTGACATGGTTTATGGTGGGTGAATGATAAGTATGTGATGAAAGCTGCGATCCAGAATGTAAATGTAGCAGCTTAGCCGTGACAATAAAGTTCTGCAAAGGGTACACCCACTGCCAGCTCTAGAGACAAGGTTAAAACGCACCAGGTGCTTGCTATCCCCAACAACGCAGTGCTATCAATTTTTTTGACGTCGACGTGCTTTCGGGCTTACCGCGCAACAGAAGGCGAAGCGCCCCGGTTTGGCGGGCACAGCAGCAGTTCAGCAGTCACTGGTTCCGCAAATTGCGTACGACGCCCGCGAGCTGTCGTAAGTCTCTGATATCACATATCACACATTTGCTTGTGCTGCGACACTGATCTTGAGCAAACCAGCACCGTTCACTTGCAAAAAGCAATATCAACGATGGTTGAAGTTTATCGCGCCGCTCACGCTGATCCAGACGCTGATTTCAGCATGCTTGTGTCTCATATACTCGGTGCTTATGGTATTGAATGGACCAGCAACATCATAGTCACGACCAAAAATTGCAACGTGCAGGTAATCTTGCGACACTCGATGCTGGGGCCGACATAGCGCCTTGCCTCAGCGCAACAGCATCAGCAGATGAGATATTACCTGTTCTACATCCTTTGATGCAGCTGCGAAGCAGCGAGCATCGTACGCTTCCCCTTGCATCACTGCTGTGTGCACCCTGTCAAGCTGGGGACTTTTTCAGTACGTTGTTGCCGCACTCACTCAGAAGAGTGGTTTAGAATAATTTAAGCTTCTTACCTTGCAACTTTCGTACCTGATGCAGGCCTGCTTGGAGCAATTCAAGGCCATGCCCCGCCAGAAGCTGCAGAAGATGAAGGATGATATCATTCAGGATTTCAAAAGCGTGAAAGACCCTGACACTGGTAAATGCACTGACGAACATAACCGTAGCATACGTGCTTAGCTTACCTTGCGCAGCAGACTTATTAACTAGCGTACAGGTCCAAAGTCAAACCGACCTAGGCAGCAGTTGCCAAAACCTGCAAATCAAAGTGCACCATGCCCAGGGCCTGGCCGCTGAGCAGCAGCCAATATGTAGTGGACTTTTAGGGCTGCCTGTTTATGGGTGATGGTAGTGGGCTGCAAGTGCGCTGATGTGTCAAAGCCTCATGAGTAAGCTGTACACCGAATGGCAATTAAGCGTCAGCATACTGGCCGCCAGCCAGGCCTTGAATCAGTACTGCGCAGGCATCCCCGCTGCTGCTTGCTCCTGTCTTGAGCACCCAGCGGCAGTGAGGGTGATATTTTCTACTGACCTGGTTGACGACACAGTGCCAGGCCGCCAGTGGCGCACTTGTTAGTGACGCACTTCTTAGTGGCGCACTGCCACACTGCGCATTTAAGTGTCGCACTGCGCATCTTAGTGACACACTTCACATGTTGGTGACACACTTCACATGTTAGTGACACACTTCACATGTCAGTGACACACTTCACATGTCAGTGACACACTTCACATGTTAGTGACACACTTCACATGTTAGTGGCGCACTTCACATGTTAGTGGCGCACTGCCATATGCATATACTAGTGGCACACTGCGCATGCACATGGCATATGCACCAGTGCCTGGCAACCCATCCGATGGGCATGTATGCCACAACTTTGGGATGCTCAGTGGGTCTAAGCTCACCCTTCAGCCCTCTCAAAATCCCAAAGGTCTGGTGTACAAACCAGACATATGCATATAATCATATCATCATCATTCATACGGTTCTTTCATGCTGGCTGGGTGATTTATGCAGTTTGTTGCGGGTATGGAGAGTACCGTTTGCAGTTGGTGGAAGTATTCACGTGCAACATTCTTCCTTTTCATTAAATTAAGTATGTATAGTCTACTGACAGTGTATGCTGGTTCTCCTTCTCTACTCAAAGCCTGTGTCATAGCCCCTGAGACATATCCACTTATCACAACATCTGCCCAGAGTGCCACCACCACAACAGCCTACCCTTCATCAAAGGGCAGATTCCCCAACTTTTTCCTACTGACCTGCCTCTGACCTGCTTATTTGCATGCAGAACTCCATGACCAGTCCCCTCATGTTGATGACCTCACAAACGACTGCCTGTGCCTGGCGGTTGCCTCTCATGTGCTGGACCCCGAGCGCTATCCTCTGATTCCCTACACCAGTGGTTTCTTCAAGGTGGAGAGCCCGGTGAAGCGGCCCCCCACTGGCCCAATGACAGTCTCCCCTGTGCCTTGAGGCCTGCATCCACTGGCTTCAACTCCTGCCTGCTGGGGTCCTTTAAGTTGTTTTCAGAACAGTGTGCATCATGGAACGTTTGCAAGTGACATTGTAATCATTTATACAAGGCTCTGAACTGGGCCTATATGTACATATAAAACATGTTTGCATGCCTGTGGCAGGCCTTGGGATCCAGGGCTGTCCATGCTCTTCGCTGGTGTGCGTGTGTTGTTGTGTTCAGCCCTAGGAGGAGATTTGCTGGTGCAAAGCTGGTCATGAGAGGTTGCTGATATCAGCAGTGCTGTTGTTCTGGGTAGCCTTGCTGCGAGGAGTTGCGAGTTGTAAAGGAAAAGGATCTTATCTGTGGGCTGTTGCTAGTAAACAGCTGGTGGGTATTTCAAACACGCAAGTTGCAGTGTAGAGAAAAGTGGTAGTTATCGTGTACAGGCAGCATTTGGTGTTGTGCAAGCATGTGCTGTGCAAGCACTTACATTACTTGCAGTGTGGGTGTTTGGGGCCCCCAACACATGATGTGCTTTGACAGTTTGCCACAATGATCATTATGAGAGTCTCGTCAGTACTACTAGTAGCAGCATTTAGATCATGGTGAACGCATAATTATGCACACAGCAGAGGAAAGTCTTTGGAATATGCACAGTTGCTGCCGTTCTGCAGTGGTTGTTGATCAAGGTTATGTACACCTGCTGCTTTTGCAGTATTTTCAGAGGAAACAGATATGCAATACAATGTTTTTGACTGCTTGTCTTGGACGCAGTTTTGCGGCAAACTTTGCAAGTTGCTTGGTATCAGATATGTTCTCTATGTACAACTTTGCTGGCTCCTACAGGGTGCCCTCAGGGGTAGGGTAGATGTGGGGCAAGTTGGTTGCTGCTTTGTACACCCGGTGTCGCATGGCATGGCATGGTATGCGGATAATCATGCACTCCGCCTTGTCCGAAAGTGGATTGAATTCACTGGGTAGATTTGAGGCGCGGGGCCGATGGCAGTAAATGCTATGGCTGCAAAGTACTGATTATCATTATTATTATGGTATGCCATGTCAGATGGCATGTGACAGTGCCATGACGTTGCTATTGTGGATAATTCACCTAGTCACCTGAGATCTCAGATTTCTTCGGAACTTCCAGGCTTCCATGGACCGTCCAGTGACCGTGTTGCACACTGTGCAATAATCATAGTATGATTATCAGTCTGCCAGGGGCACTTCTAAGGCTCAGAACGTTTCCAATCGTGTATTGGCCAGCCAAGCCTTCAATGAACAGGTCAACCTATGATCTTGGTGGCTCAGCCATCCAGCACACCAAAGATCAGTACATTACACGCCAAACTTGTTTGACGCAGATGACACTACCAATGCCACACAAACTGAGTAACAGCTTCTAGGTACACCAACACACACTGTGCATCTTATTCCACAGGCAAGAGTGGAGGGAAAGGTATAACCTGAGCATAAATCACAACGGCAGCAATGAATTGATACAGCTGGCTTTGACAGGCCTGCATGAGCCGACGAGAACACACTTCAAGATAGGCCCTAGGGGCAGTACTTCACTAGTGAAAACTAGTGGAAACTTTTCTAGTAGCGAACCTGAAGCTGCGGCACTCAACATGATTATGCAGGGCATAAGCACATGGACCAGCAGGCAGCGGGTGCTACATGACTCAGAGTCAGCCATTGTCCCACCTGGCACTGCCGGGGCGACCCTGGGCCTGCCAGGCCTAGGCCTATCTAGAAGCTGCCAGCAGTCAGTAAGTTACTACTAGCTACTGCTTGAAGCAGGTACATAGCGGCTATGCAGCTGGGCCTTCACACTGCAGCTTCAGGCAACTTGATGCGTACAACTCAATTGAGTACTGACTGCAACCAGTGAGTTGTAGAGTCTACACTGATCCTATCAGTGTAGACTATTAGTAATAGCCTATAATCTATAAACCACTAACACTCAATACTGTCGGTTAAGAAGAACCGTCAAGGCTTGCAGGAGATGGACAGGTTATACTAAGCTTTGACTGCTATGACTGCTACCAGGCTGAACCTCAATTTTTGCAGCTGAAAGCAGCACTGCAGTGCACATGAGTCATGCACAACAACTGCACTGCACTTGAAATAGCCTGCTTGGAAGTGCCAGCTAATGTTGCAACTGAAATGAGCCACTGCCCCAAGATTTTATGGGTGTGCTTTGTAAGAAACAACATGGTTTGTTTCAAGAGGTGCAGTGCAACTTTAGTTGGCAACTCTTGCCAAGAGAAGCAGGCGGTTCAATTACCATGTAAGCATGCTGCATAAGCAACAAGTGCACCATAACACAATCACCCGGGCTGGGTGGCGCCCCCATTGCATATCACCTCACTTGCCAGCTCATCCAATCTCGCCTGCCAGGCAAAACATTCATAGGTCCTATGTATATTTTGCATGGCAGGCGTAATCGGATGAGCTGGCAAGTGCCCGGGGATCTATCTCACGTAGAGTAACCCAACCCAACCACCCAACACTGCAAACTTTGCTGGCAGAAAGCACCTGTGTCGCTGCATGAGACCCGAATCTCTTATTTGTTTCTAATTAAGCATAATGCATAAGCAGCAAATGTGCCACAGCACAATAATCCTGTACAACCACCACAATGACTGCAAAACAGCGAGCACCTGCGTCACTCTTGCACTCGACCTGTAAGAAACACTGCATAAGCAACAAATGCACCACTGCTCATAATGCTGAACAACCACCACTGCAAAGCAGCGGAAACCTACACAGTATAACTCTGTACAAAATCGAGTTGCCAAATCATTGGCAATGGCCAGGCCTGCTGATGGATCATCTAAGTCCAGTCGACCTTCATCAAGGACCTCACTCAGGGTTGAATACCATTTGAAACTGCAACATACTGCATGCACATGCTGCTTACATATTACATACTGGCAAACAGTGCTCAAGGTACTCCCTCGTAAATGTAAGATAGATTAGGAGTAACAACATGGTTCATGTTCTGCTGCTGCAGCTGCGGCTGCTGACCTAGCAGAATGCCACTGTGAATGCTCTGATCAGTCAATGTTTGTTGATGATCATGTGTGGACGTGTTGGACAGCTGATCTGTCACTAGACAGGCGATCCCCTGGGCATACCCGCTGGGTACCATCCCTTAGGGGCTTAAATCAAGTCATTCAGTCAGACTAAGGCCTGAAAAGATGTACAATGTGGCAGCTAAGGAGGTGTCCAACCAGACCAAACCCTGGTACGCACTGCGGCATGGCATGGCCATGCCACTGAGGGGCCCTCAGTACACCAAGGTTGTTGGCCATCCAATGCAGTGCTCTTCCAACCATTTCATTATTGAACCTGTGTCGACAGCATATAAAAGGCCCCGGCGTACAATGAGGAACTTCTGTGCTGACCTTTGGCAGCACCTCAGGTAGAGTCTACCTCAGCTCAGCTAGGTTCTCCAGGAGTAGTACTGCTGACTACAGTGAAATTGCCAACTCAACAGTGTGTTTTTGTGCGTTGTGCATGCACATGCCACCTTCCTCCATCACCACTATCATTTACTCAGTGGGGATCAGTAACCCCAACGGTACGCCGGCGTGGGCGGGGAACCTTGCATGTCATGCTGGGTTGGCACCTGTGGCAGCAGCAGCAGCGGCAGCAACTGTAAAGTGACTTCATAATTGAGCTTGAGTTAAGTTGCTTGCGCAGAGCAGGGCATCCGCGGATATTGCTGTGATACAAATAATGGGCAGAAGGCCGGGAGCTCATCACATTATGCTCATGGGTCATAAGTCTTAAGGCTTGTAACAGTTGATTGAGCTGTTGAGCCCCTATGGCATAGCAAATGACTAGACTTTGTTGCTGTTACAGCAACCTAGACAAGCTGTCTAGGACAACTGCAAGCTAGTATTTTTTGTGTCCGCCAGAATAAATGCCACTACTTGTGGAGCTGTTTTATGATGCAATACTATCTGACTTTGTCACCAGGCTGGAAGCCATTGCCACTTTTTGACGTATCCTGCCAGTAGCTGAGACTCTCAGCTGACTGCCAGCAGCCTGCAGGTTGTTTTGACATGGATGCATTGTTTCTTTGACTGCCCTCACAGCAAAGCCAGTAGCTTCAAACCCCACTTACCAGTCAGTCCAAGTCTTGCCATATGCTCTTCAACCCTTTCAAGATCCTCTACAACTTGCAACAGATCATCTAACTCTGTCAACACTGTT
Source organism: Coelastrella sp. MACC-549 (assembly GCA_018290735.1). Lineage (NCBI taxonomy): Eukaryota > Viridiplantae > Chlorophyta > Chlorophyceae > Sphaeropleales > Scenedesmaceae > Coelastrella > Coelastrella sp. MACC-549. The sequence goes on from JABEVS010000029.1 coordinate 166,883, forward strand.
GCTGTTGCTGGTGCCTGCTTTTCTGCTGGAGCTGTCTTCTCTGCACTATTGTTATTGGTAGTCTGGTAGCATATCATTGCATTGGCAAATCGCACCATTGCCAACTGCATTGCCCCAAGCACCTGCTGCTGTTCCTGCTTCAAGCCTTGCACTGCTGCATCCACTGAACTCAGCATGTCCTTGAGCTTTGTACATAGCTCTGGTTGCTCCGTTGCAAAATCTGGCTTTGCTGTCAGTCTACCCACTACTGCTGCCAGCTGGCTGCGGTACTGTGCAAGCCACAGTTGGCCCTCCCCAAATGATGCCAAAGGCACCAGGCTTTTCAAAAACAGCATCCAACCTGGGTTGGGGAACTTGACAAAGCCATACCGTAACACGTCTGCAGAGGGAGGAACCTGTTGTTTCGCTGCAGCTGTCTCACTCAGTGCTGCTAATGTTCCCCACATGGCTGCTTTGACCAAACCGTTCTTCACCTTCATCAAGCCTTGCACCACCACTTGCAAACCTCTTGGTTCCACAAGTAGGGGATAGGCAGCAGGCTTGGTTGCTATAATGGCAAGTGCTTTTGCAGCAAGGCAAGCAGCATGTGCATGTTGCCCCTCTTCCTTCTGCCACAGGGATTTATCTAGCTGCAGGATGATGTCTATCAAGCTTGGCAGCTTCTCCTCAGAGCTGATGATCTCCACTGCAGCCTTGTGCTCAAAGAGGGGAAGGATGACCAATGCCAAGTATTTTGGATATTGAGACACTCTGACAGCTTTCCACAATCCATCAACGTCCTGTGCTATAGCAACCGCAACTTCTGAGCTATGACTGAGCTGCATTAAGGTGTTTGCCAGGCGCTGCATCACTGACAACAGATCCATGCGGTGTGCGGTGTGCTGCAGCAGTTTTAACAGCAACCCACAGTGAGCTATGACTTGTGCCTGACCAGCTGCTGTCTGTGCAGCATCCTCCAATGCTGCGGCAGCTGCTCCTGCAATGCGTGACCCGCTGTTGAAGAGCAGCTCATCGAGGTTCAGCAGCAGCTCATGCACGCCATGGGGGCTGTGCCAGATGCGCATTGCCAATGCAAGAGCTAGACTGCGGTTGCCAAACCGCTGCAGGTGCTGCAGCAGGATGGTGTGGTGCTGTGGCTGTGACAAAGCTTCCAGCACCAAGTCATTGCATGATACCTCTTTGGCTGTCATTGCCTTCAAAGTGTCGCAGACACATTGTGCTAGGCAGCCATCACGCACTAACAGTGCCCGCACAAGAATTTCCAGATGCTGGTGCTGTTGCTGCTGTAGTACTTGCGATGACAGCTGAACAGGGGCTGCTTGTGCCATAGCTGCTAGGGCTTTTGCTGAAGCCCGTGCTGCTGATGGCTCGCTTTCATAGTTCGAGACTGCTTTCAGAAGCTTTGGTACATGTTGCAGCGATGAAGTTGTAGCTGGAGCTGCCTGTATATCGCTCAAGAGCGCTGAGAACGCATGCGTTGACTGCGCAGGGTCGACTCCTAGATCTGGCTCGAACTCACTAGGTCCCTTGTGCAACATCTCTCCAAAGTATAATGTGTTGAAGACATTTTAAAACCTACTGCACAGGGTGTCCAGGTCGTCCATCTCCATGCTAAGCAGCGCAGAGCGCAAGATCACAGTAAGAAAGCAGGAAATTTGGCCAGCTAGCTGCTTTGAGGTGCGTTGAGCAACTATCTCAATACCAGTGTTTCTATCATCTTCTGAACCGAATCAGTACGTCCGAGGCACCCAAAGCGAAATACTAAGCAGTCAGTCACCGTCTCCCGCCTGCTCACCTTCTGTTGCAGCTCTTTACAAAGCACATAGTGATATGATGATAGCGATAAGGTGACAGTACACTATCGCTAGAGCCATCGTCATTACCAACGCTGACTTTCCCGAGGATTGGCACAATAACCACAGCTAATGGCGGGTCGAACTCCTCACCCCAACCCAGACCGTCTGGGACAAAGGGCCCTTCTGCCTCGACAATCTATCATGCCGCACATGTGTTGTACAAGGCTCCACCATAAGCTATAGCCCAGCTTACTCATCCACTACCTCTTCATGGCTGTCAACCGAACCCTGCTGCTGCTGCTGTTCAAGTACTGCTGCACCGCTCACAGTCGCAACCTCAACCCCAGCTGACATGCGCAGCAGCAACTGCTGTATATTCTCACTGTTCCTTAAAGCCTCATCTTGCTCAGAGGTGGGCACTACATCACTTTCAGCTGGCGTACAGTCCTGAGTTGGTGTTGGTGTCTCGTGAAGTGTTGTGGCTGGCTCAGTGGTGAGATTAAGAGCTGATGATGATGCTGAAACTGCCTTTGAAAGCTCTGCCAGGGTCTGCTGCAGGCTGTCCAGTTGACTGCAAGGTGCAGTACAATATTCTCTACTTGGAAATAGCCGTATAGCATATAAGTCACATGGGAGTGATGGGTAGATGTTACTGTGGTGGTGCAATAAGTAACACAGAATGTCTATCACACTGATGAGGTTGTGTCTATGCTCTTGTGCACCACAAACGCAATACTTGAGACATGCTGCAGGCTGACGCTCAGTCTAACTGGCAATGGTTGCCTCATCATATATGTCAGTTCCACCTAGACGATTACCAGCTCACTCACATGTTCCTCTTGCTCATTGTCTTGCTGAATATCTTCATCATCCTTTGTGCCCTAGCTTGTGGAGTCAAGTCCTCGTCAAACAGCAAACTCCACACCTCACCATCGTTGACACCCCCATCAGCATCACGTACAGCCACAAGCAACATCTCAGGTCTACTGGCAGCCTCATCTGCTGCCTGACGTCCTGTTGCTGCTGCTCCTGTTGTTGCAGTAGTAGTCTCAACACTCCGGGCGGTGGCACCCGCCGCTGCTGCTGACAGCTCGACCTGCTGCTGCTTCTGAGAGGGACTAATGACGGCAGCACCTTCACCAGTGTGGACAGTACTGACATCCATATGTGCCTTGCTGCAGGTGGAAAGCTTACTGCTGCTCACAGCCGCAGCAGCAACGCTGCGCTGCAGTTGAGTCAACAGGTTGTGGCTACTGCCACTTGGCGCTGGCACACATGAGCTGCCACGACTCTCAGGCAGGCAGGCACTGCTAGCTATGGGGCTATGTAAGCCCTGAACCAGAGTCGGACTCGGACTTACAGTACCCGATGCACTGTAGGTGCTCTTCAGCCCCTGTACAGCAACCGCCTTGGCTCCAACTCCACTCTCATGCTGCTTGTGCCGGGCAGATGCCAAAGCTTCCAACATATGTGTGGGCTCAAAGCCACCCTCTTCCGCCTGTGCTAGTGCAGCAAGCAGCTGCTGTGCTTCAGGAGTTGATGCCCCACCACCATCTGAGCTGCTGCTGAGGTACAGCCAACTCCTTGGGGACGCCTGCAGCTCAAACGGCACTGACTGGGTGTCATTCAAGAAGCCCTCAGCCGTCTGCTGGACGCTGTCTGAACCATGTGCGGCTGTCATGCTGGCATCTGTCTCACTACCACAAACAGGCAGCACTTGTGCGGCTGCATCGTGGCTGATTTGCAGGGACTGCTGACTTTGAACAACAGCATTGCCTGCCAGTGTAGCTGCAGTCTGAGCAGAGACGCTGGTAGCAGGAACAAGGCCCCCCAAACTGCTCCTATTCCTGGCATTCAGCAGCTGAGCTGTGCTGAACTTCTGCAGTGAGCCTGCTGTCTGCAAAGGGGCCGCAGCCTGCTGTTGCCGCTGCTGCCACTCCTGCATTGCCGATGTCTTGATTGCTGCCAGAGAGTCCATGCGCCACACAGGCAGGCTGGCCCCAGGGATAACGCTGCCATATGTTTGCTCTAGACCTTCAGTATCCAGTTTGCTTGCTGCGCCGTTGCCGTACATCTGGCTGTAGTTCTTGCTGCTGCCTCTGAAGGCATTCTCCCTCTTGTCCAGGGCCACATAATATGCGGGCACTGCCTGTTGCCTGGTTGCAGCTGCCGCAGCCACAGCATAACCTGCAGCTGGCTCTGTGAGGCCTAGCTGCTGCGACAGCTCAAGTGCAGCTCTAGTTGCATCGCTCAAAGTCGGCTGCAGCTTGTCAGCTGCTGATGCACCTGTCTTTGTCTTTGCAGCAATTGAAGCCTTCTGCGTTGATGTCACAGGGCTGAACCATGCACCACCTGATGATGCCCTCTTGACCGGGAAGGCACCCCCTGCCGAGTCGTCCCTGAAAGCCCTTGCAGCCACCAGTCGTGATGGCACTGCTGAGGCCAGTGTGCGCCTCACTGGAGTGTTGGCTGCGCTGTCATCACCCCTGACTGCAGCTGCTGTTGCCACATGGGCCCATTCACCGCTGCCTAAGCCCTGCTCCAACCCCAGCTGCAATTGAGCCTGCACTGGAGACACGACCTGCCTCTGCCTGGAATCAACTTCTGCATTGCCTGCTGCAGCGGGCGCTACTGACGTCTTGATGGGGCCTAAGCTGATGAAAGCAACACCATCACCAGGTGCTACGGGCCCCAAAAGTGGCATTTGGCTGCCCACAGCGCTGTTGGGCATCTGTATTATGACAGCATCCTCAGGCAGTCGCGCACTTGCTGCTGCTGGCAACACATTGACCGGGATGCCCATCACAACACCAGCAGGAAGCTCTTCTGCCTGCAGCTGCTGTGGCTGCACCTGTGCTTTCTTCAGAACAGAGCCATCCACTGAGTGTGAGATGCCAGCAGCGGCAGCAGCCGTGGTCCACAGTCGCTGGTTGCCCTGTTCACCTGGGAATGAGTGCGTTGGCCCATGGTGAGCAGCTGTCAGCAGGCCACTGTTGCCAACTAAGCTGCCGTTGGCATACAGGTGGGGGCCATTTATGCTGTGGCGCAGGGGTTGAACACCGTGGGTCATTGAGATACCTGCAGCTTGAGCAGGCTGACTGTTGGGGCTTGATGACTTGGGAGGGCTCAAGGGCCTGCACAGATTTGCATCAAACAGTTTATGAGCAGGCAAGGGAGAGATTTAGTCATGTACAGGATAGGACACTTTCCTTAGATGCAGTACTGTTTCATCTCACTGAAGAGCAATCTGCAGAACGTAGCAAATCAGCAGCTGCAGCAATACATCCTGTTCTCACGCTTGCTGTCGTCATGTAAGCTGCGGTTTCAGTATGTCTCATCAGGCCAGGAGTTTGCCAGGAGAATCAAAGGCCAAGAGTTCAGTACAAGCCTCATTCATTCCTCACCTGATGGTGGGTGCTGTCATGTGCACAGGGCTGCTTGTCCATGGTCTCCTGGGATCAGGTGCTGCAGCATAGCTTTGCAGTGCCAGCTGCCTGCTGAGGTCACTGATCTCTGGCATGAAGTGGCAGTTCTCGCTGTCCTCAGCCAGCTCTTGATTGTCATGATCGTTTATAAGTTGCTTCAACTATGCAATAAGCAGGACAGCAATGAACAGGCTGCATGGACCATCTGCATCACGATGTCTCAGGCATTGCAGATCAGCATTTTTGCTTCGATCATCCCCAAAAAGTACCATTGTCAGCCAGTACAGACCACGACAAGTCTGCTTATGAGCACAATAAATTCTGGTGCAAAGTCAGTATAGCTATAAGTCAAGCCCAGATGTGTGGCTAGCACCTTGATCAATATCTGCGACTCACATGCAGCTTCCTGTGAACTTCCCACTTCAACATGTCCTCCACAGAGCGGTTTTCAACCATTCGCCGGCTGGAGGGGTTGATTTCTGGATGGACTGCAGGAACAGATAGCAGCAAACACATCAGGCACCCAGCTGCATTAGAGAGTGACGACACTAGAAAGAGCCTGAGTGCATGCTGTTGCTGCAGTTGAATCACAAAGTTGCAGAGTAGAACGCTGCTTGGTAACGACAGCAAATGCTGCAAAACAGACAGTTGTAACCTATGAAAGGTCAAACATATTGTCATCCACTGTTACAGCGCCGGAGTCCTGCACCAGGTGTGACAGCAGGTTCACATGTGTGACCAGCAGAACCGTCCGCACCCACAGGGTGCTGTCCTCAATGCAATCCGTGCAGCATGTTTGAGCTCAGCACATAAATTTAGGTTGAATTTCAAAGCACTCCTGCAAAGCGTTTGCACTGGCAGCAGAGATCACATCAACTGCAAGTAACATTATGTTGCCACCTGCTGCAGGCCACAACGCACATTTACACTCCTCCTTGTCCTCCGGGGACAGCTCATCACTTTTTCTTCTCTGTTTTGCCCGCTCAGCCCTCCTGTCCAGCAGTGCCTTTTGCCGCTCATGGAATGCAGAGTCAGCGCCCCTGGCCCCTGTATTTTCAGCGGCCTCTGTGCTGCACCTCATGCTGTGCATGCGGTCCGACCAGGCAGCGCCAGTGGTGATGTGCATGGCTTCATCCCTGGCAAAGTCCTCCTTTTCCCTCCTCATGCGCATGCGATCCTCCTTGTTGCGAGCATCATTGAAAAGGCGTGTGGTCACCCTGTAATGCAGAAACAGGAGTAGGTTGATCTGCAAGAAGTAGGGTAACAATGAGCCTCAGTAAACGACACAGCCCTGCAGCCACCAACTGTGTGCGGGTTGCATGCATCATAGTATCACCCCATTGACTGGCTACTGCACACATATGGCAGAGGCAAGCACTGGTGCTGCCAGATGTACCTATTCCAGTCTTGCTCTGTTAGCCGTACAGGAGACACACTGCGCTTATCAGGGGCTTGCGCACGTCTTTGTTGCTGCAGTCATACACACACAAAAGCATCTGCATTCAGATGGTCAATGTCATTGTGTACTGCAACGCCACACTGCTTACACAACAATCGAAGGGCCAGAGGGACTGCAGCAACTTGCAGTGGCAGCACTGTTGTCTGCTTCCAGCTGCATATGCCTCAGATCCATAGACGCCAGTGGAACCGCTGGCTTTCACTGTTCCATGGGCACCTGCACACATACTATGTGCATTCAGTGGAAAGCCATGACCAGCTAAACGAACATAGCTGACCAAACTAGCACTCACCTTCTCCACTCCCAGGGTATACAGGCGGTCAATGTAGCCCGGGGAGACTGATGGTGATCCTCCAGTGCCTACTGTTCCACGTGGGTTGCTCTTTGACCTTGCAGGACTGCTCACAGCAGCACCAGCAGGTGCACCAGGGGACATGCGCCTGACATGAGTTGCCTCAGCTGCCTTTTCCCGAGGAGCACTCACACACCGCCTACTTGCACAGGACTGCAGCAGCAACAAAGCAAGGAGTATTTGCAAATAACCAGGTGGTCTTCAGTACAGCAAGGTAGGGCGCTCGTCAAGTGTTCCAGGTGGTGAAGTGCTGCTGGGCTGTGTATGCAGGTAAGAGCTGTGTTTTAGACATGTAGCACATGCTTGCAAAGCATTTGCTCACCAGCTTGTTTCCAGTGTTGCTGCTTGAGCTGTCAGAAACCCTCGACGCTGCCTGCTGCTCTGCTTCATGACGACCCAACAGCTTCTGAGCAGATCCAGAGCCCTGCTTGAATATCCGCAAGCTGCCAGGAGAAGCAGGAGAGCTGACCTTGCCAGCTGGCAAGCGCTTCTGCTGTGTGCTGTCTGGGAACTTTGTGTGACCCTGGTGGGCTGTGAGGCCTGATGTTGCCACCCTATGCTCTGGACTGGTCTTGTGCATGCTCGCTTGGATCTGCTGCTCAAGCCTTGGATCAAAGCGGCCAAGTGCCTTTTCTAGCAGGTCTTTGTAGCTCAGCTGGGACATCGCCGGCGGCTTTTCCTGCATACTCAGCTGACCTGCTGATCCTGCAGCTGCTGACACAGTGACTTCAGCATCAGCCCCCTCTTCTTGCACACTTTCTTCCGTCAATTTCCTGCATGTGCCTTCTGCTGTGGGGGGGACGTTTGTCAGGTTGTTGGGACCCTCTGCCACATGAGCAGTGGTTGAAACCTCACATAAGAACTCTGCTGCTCGGCGCTCAAGGTCCATGTTGCTGCTCAAGCCTGCAGCCCTTGCCTCGGCCTGAGTTGCTGCTCCAATGCTGATAGAAGACACGGTGATGGTTTCAGAGATGGCTTCTGGCAGCATCATGATAGGGTTTGTCAGTGCAGAGTCATCATAACCTGGGGACTCAGAGTAAGTTCTGCCATGCAGCTGCAAGGCTGGGACATCATACTGCGCCACAGGACTATGTGCTGTCTGGGTCATAACTGATGGACTTGAAGCTGTATTCTCGACGATGATCTTGTCCATGTCCTGCTTCAGCTCTGTGAAGGTCTTGGCCAACACCTCTGCAACACCGGCCATGACAGTGGCCTCTGGCTGCATATTGGCGCCTTTGGCCTTTGTGTATCTGTGCGGCAGACATTAACGTGTACTTTCTCACTTTTATAGGCACGAGCATCTCACAACCTCAGCAGTGAACGTCGTTGTTCAGTGCACAGCGTGTGGGGATGCTTCAGAAACATTTTTCAGGGCATATACCACCGGAAAACATTGTAAATACATACGTTATGCTTATGAAAGGAATTGCAGGCGTCAAAACCACGTATTCCTGACTTCTCCACTATTGTCAATACAGTGTACTTGCAAACGACTGCGAGGAGTCAGGCAAGGCTGGGTCTGCTTGTGAATAGATATTAAGGACACGCTCAGATATATGTGGAAGCTGACATAGCTGCTGTTTGGCCTGTAATGTGTAACTCACCTGCCTATGTTGAAATGAGGTGCTGGTGGTGCTGTGTCTTATGCATGATGCACTATTATTGCACAAAGCAGGTTTTTCATGGTGCTTCCTGTGGCTCAGTCGTGGTCATGAATGTCGGAAGCTCAGTTGAGCATGGAAGACGGCATCGATAGGCAGAGCTTGCGGCCTATCCCACAATAAGGACTTTCGCTATAAGCCAACGTATTGTGCCAACGTGAGTGGCTGAGAAGCTGTCGGAGCTCTTGACATGTTATGTCCCGCCAGAAAACTTGTTTGTACAGCAAGCAAGACCACTTGCGAAATGCTGCGCACAGAGACCTTCTCAACTTATCAAGCAGGTAAGTGTATCCTGTATCAATCATCAAAGGTGTCTCGCCTTGGCATGTGCCCTCACAGCATGTTTGTTTGGCGCCATGATGGGTTTTGAGAACAAGAGTAACACTCCAAGGAAGTTCACAGAAACCACAGGGTGCGGACACAGCTGGCCCACATGTGCCAACCACTGGTTTTTGAACAATTATACAGCGTTGAGACTGGTGCTGCGGTTAGATTAGCCCCATTGGCGCCCAACTGTGTTGCGATGTAATTTGCAGCTCCCCAAAACCGACTTGTCATGGAACGCAGCAGGGGCCACAGCTGAGCTCAAACTAGAAGGTGCAAATCCGGTGCTAGATCATCTGGAAGCGGCTGAAACAACTGGTGCACTGGAAATCTGTTCCCAGGTAAGCTGTTGCCGGCATCAGCTACATGCCTCTGCTTGTCTGGCATGCTGTCTGTTGGTGCAGTGATCAGCCACTTGGGCCTCCTGTCTTTATCCACCAAGGACGCCCTGACCCCTTCCAGAAAGTCTTCATGGGCCACCTGCCGAACAGCCATCCTGTACTCCATCTGCATACAACATCAGGCCACTTGCGTCGTGCAAGCATCATACTAAGAAGATGATCAAGTAGACGTTGACATAAGTCAGTGCTGCCAGCAGTCACCTAACATTACTCTGTACCTGCAGTTCATGTAATGAACCACGAGCTCACTGGATTGGATCGGCACATACCATCTGTGACACTGTCAGTTACAGACCAGCCAGATTGCACACCATGTGCACCTTGGCTGGAACCTTTGATTCACCCTCACAGTGCTCACAGGCTGCAGCACCTTACAGCACTCACATGCATGACCCCTGGCAACGTAGACAAGTCCAGCAATGGACCCAAAGCCAGCTTGTTCCCCTGCACTGCCTCCTGCACCCTTGTGAAATGCTCCATGGTGACAGTCAGAGACCTTGGGCTTCCATACTGCAGCCCTTTCACAGCATCCTGCAACAGCAGGGCTGCTTGGTGGTCGGTGTCATGTACGTCATCCACTCCCTGCAAAGCATGTAGCGAAGGGTCGCCATATGATGGTAACACACCATATGCAGCAGCCACTACAGCGCCGTCCTGCGTCTGCCAGAAGTTTCTGCACCGTACGCCGCTTATGCAGTGCAGTGCCTGCTGAACACCGCACCTGCGACAGACCCTCTGCTAGCTGCTGCAGTATCTGCATGCAGTCTTCACTGCCCAGCTTATATTGCTGGACAAGTTGGCCCACATGTCTGTCAATGAGGTGTTGTGCACGCTGCAGGGGTCCAGGTGAATCAGGTGCTGGCCCGCTGAACTGCTGCAGAATGGAGTCAACAGCAGCTGGATTCTGCGCAAGCTTATGCCTGAACACCTGCCTCACAGAGTGAAAGATGAAACGGTGATGAGCCATGTCAAAGCAGCTTCAGCATGTGGCAGTATGACACCGACCCCAGGAATGTGTAGAACAAAAAACAGTTAGTGTTGATAAGACGTTTTTATGCTGGGATGAATCTGGGTGAATAGGCAACCACACGCCCTGCAAATTCCAAGCAAACCACAGCTTCTGCAGGTAATACCACTAGCAGTTTCATGCATCACAGGAAGCAACAGCATCCCTGGTTAACAACCAACTCTGAGTGCATCACACAGTGATCCTCTGCAGTCCTACACCATGCAGTGTACCTGTAACTGCTGTGCTGGTATATAGTGTGTTGCTATGCCGCAGTGCAACAAGTCTGCTGGGCTGGTGACTCGCACTCCAGTGAGGCCCAGAAATAGGCCCAGAAAGCCCGGCACGTGAGCTGCTTTGTAGGCAAATCCAACATCTGGCCACAGTCCTGCATGACAGAAAACAATCACAGTACCGATACGTGTCAATGAAGCTGACAAGTACGATTAATTTCACCAGTAATGTTAATGCTGGTAGCTGTGGGGTTGATGTTAGCATCTGCAAGACTGATGGCCTGCAAAGGCAGAATGCTGCAAGACTGACTTACTTGATGCTAATATAGGCCATTCCACCTGCATGCGCTGTTCTCATGCAGCAAAGCAGACTCAACAGGGTTTGGCGGTGAGTGGTGGCCAACCTTGCTCAGCCTGAGTCATACTTCAGCGTGTTTTAATGACACACAGAGAGAGAAATCGCAGGCACGCTCTGTTCTCAACTAGGTATCTTGAGAAAGTGGTTACCATGTCGGCCAGACAGGTCCCTGGGACATTCAATTAGCTCCTTACCAATAGAATTCTCTGGCATTGCAAAAATGGTACCATCACTAACCACCCTGTATTTCCCAAACCCCGCAATTCCAAAACCCAAACCCATCCAGATGCCTTGGCAGCACGACACGATTGGCAAGCTGTATGTAGATGTCAGCAGGAGGGTGCTGTACTCTGCCCGAAACACCCTGTGTATGTGGTGGCCAGCAGGTGGATAGTCAGAGTAAGGTTGGTCCAACACGGCTTGCCTTGCTGCCTTCACATCACCACCTGCATTGACACCAAGCCCCAAAATGACAACCAGTAACATTTCCCGCAGCTTGCAGCTTGATTTGCCAGGCAAATACTGTGGCAAAACTGTTGCTGACTCTGCACAGCAATTTATGGGATGTGTGTACTGATGCAGGTACCTATCTACACTGTATTGCACATGACAATTGAATATGCGAGTTCTTGAGGGTATCAAAAGGATTGTGTGCCACAATCTATAGCCTGTTGCTCTGCTGCTGTGACAAGCACCAGCATCTGCCAACCGGTAGTGTTTCAGCCTGGCAGCGGTCATATGGTCACCCTTACTGACCTGAGCAAAAGCTCTTATTATTACTTGAATCCAGCAGCACTGCTTTGACACCGCTGCTGGGAGCGGCCCAGGCCAATAACTGCTGCTTCAAGTGCTCGACATGCACTGAATACAGGATTTGCACAACAGGAAGTTAGCCATGTGGAACCCTGCAGACAAAAGTCCTGCATAAGTAGCTATCAGCATGATTATATGCGCACGGCTTCTGTCCTGAAGTAGGGCTCCTCAAACACTTGCACACACAGTCAGAAGGACAGGTGGGATCAGTCATGCCAAAGCTTACCGTTGATCACAAACGGAAATTGTGTATTAAGCACGCATCGCACCTGCTTCTAAAGCATTGCGCTGCCTGTCCCTACAAAGGGTGATGCTGCCAAGGCCTTCAGGTGTTACAGTATACTGGACATCACCTGCTGTGCTGGGGGCGGGTGCTGCTGACATAGCTGCCCTGATACATCTATGCGCAGGTTTGCAAGTTGTGCACGCGCGCCCGATCATGCTGGACTACTGGGTTCACTGCACTGCCTCGTCAGCTGTACTGCAGCAGGACGAGTCGCATCAAATCCCGGACAATAGCAGCCGTTCACTTGGCAGTCACGTATGAATGGGATTCGTCATTTGCGCTGCCCTAGATAACCTGATCATGCACTAACTGTGAAAAGTTTATTAGAGAGGCAGCAGCATCAAAATATCGCTGGCATGCAGCAATCAGGCATTGCTATGCTGAAACAAAAAAAGTATGATACAGCTTGAGTGAACAACTGACATTGAAGGCGTTGAGGGGGATTCAACTTTGCCAGCCCGAAACCTGTTAGCCAGGCTTGGACGCACTTTCCCCGTGCGATCTGCATGTACTCAAGCTCTGGAGGCCTTGACAACGCTAAAGGCATAGCTGGCTGCAGATGCCACTGCTGTGGTGCTGCCTTTTCAGTACACTGTCCACATTCTGTACCCTTCGCCGCTCACTCACTCCGCTCTAAAGTCTTCTACACGTAATCAAGCAACTACACTGCCGGGCAGCTGTTGTTCGCTCGTTCTCTTGAGCTACTAGGAACACTGTCCTCAACTCCCCTCGTTCTTGGGTCTGTTTCTGGTGACAAGCGGCGTCAGTTCTTCTTTTGTGCAGCGACTGAAGGGTCATGATGGTGAGAAGCGTCCATGTGTTCTCTGCAGCGAAGATGCACCTGGACGCAAAGCAGTGGTTGCCTGTGCATCTCCCCTGCTTGCATACCTCAATCATACATTGTAGGTCACCCATGCAAGTATTCCTGTCTTGACATTGTTCTGCACACCATGCATCCGCACCAAAGCAATGTGTTCCGTGCATGTGCACCTGCCTGCAGGGCCAACAGTCGGTACATACAGCTCCTACTGTTACGCCAATAAGCACTGGCAAACACACACGCTTAACAGACCTGGATGATGCTTGCCTCCTTATGGTGTTCAAGCACCTTATGCCACTCCCAGATCTTTTCTGCTGCGCACAAACATGCTGGGTGAGCAGCACGGTGGCAACCTCAGCAGGGTTGATATGCGCCCAGAGCATGTTATCTTGGACCATATCACATGCAACCCCTTGCCGCTTCATGGAGCAGCGCAACATGACTGCGCATTTTTATGCAGCAGAAAACTTTGCAGCTGTCTGTACAACTGTTGGCTTGCAAAACAGTCCTGCAAGCAGTGAGCAGGTGCTAGGGGTGTTTGGCAGCTCATTGCAGCCCCACTGGGGCAGTCCTCTGCATCTTTGCTCTGCATCATCGCTCTGTGCCCTGCGTGCTGAGGGGCATTATATGTGGCTGCTGATCTTTTCTTCTTGCTGCTGGTGCTGCAGCGCTTCCATCGTCTGACATCAGACAAGCGCATGTGGCTTGTCGTGGCGCCCTATTACATTCCACCAGAAAATACACCATCAGGCAGAGCAGGAGTCATCTACAGCAACCTCAAAGCAGCTGTGGCAGCAAGCAGGTGAGCAGCATTGCACTCATACTCTTACAATCAGCTGCTGCTGCTGCTTAGCTAGTCAATGCCTCTTTCGTTGGCTCTTGTGCTGGCACTCTATTGCCAGCCGGCTGCCACGAGACTTGCCGTGTTCCGGCACCTGCCTCCTCTGCCTCAATGTACTTGGTGTTTGCTGCAGTATATGCATGTCACTCTGGCAACTGAATGCTGCTGCTGCTGCTGCTTCTGCTGCTGTTGCTGCCATAACTGTTTCTGTCTTATGAATAGGCCTGGTGATACCATCTGGCTAGCTCCAGGCATGCCGCATGAAGCAGCAGACATCAACATCCCTCATCCCTTACACATTCTCGGGGGAGGCTTAACCCCCGAAGACACTCAGATCACAGCACCCATAGGTGCAGATTGTGCCCTCAGCTTCAGTGCCAGCTGTAAGGTTGCTATGCTGGCTGTTTCAGCAACTTTGTGTCCTTGTTTGGTGCACAGAAAGGGGCTGCTGACAGTGGAACGATGCAAGCTGACCTCAGATCCCCGAGGGCTTCTCCATCTGGTGTCACCAGTGATGACTCTGGCTGCCAGCCGCAGTGGAGCAGCAGCAGCAGGGCTTGCAGCAGCAGTTGCTGCCAGTAGCGTTGCCATAGAGCTGGCTGTTTCTCCATCTGCGCCAGCAGAACCAGCTGCTACCCCAACAAACTTGCCAGACAGCAGCACAGGCAGCAGCAACAAAGCAGCAGTGCCAGCTCAGCTGAGGCCATACAGTACAGGTACCGGCAGGCTTGTGATTGTGGAGTGTCGCCTGCAGGGGGGCAGTACAGCAGTACGCTGTGGCGGTACCGGGCGGTTGCGAGACGTCAGAGTGATTTATGAGTCACGTGCCGCGTTCTTCTGGTTGGAGGTGGACAGCGCTGACCCTGGAAGTTCTGTCCCCCAGCAACAGCAGGGGATACTAATGCAGTTTAGCCAGCTGCAGCAGCAGCAGGAGTTGTTAGCAGCTATGGACAGCTCTGAAGCAGCAGAGGGCCAGCAGTCATGGCAGCAGCAGTTGGAGTCGGTGCAGTCCAGCAAGGCAAAGGAGTGGCAGCAGTGCAGAGCATTAGGCAGACCATCTGCTGCTACTCCATATGGCTGTTTTTCTCAGCAGCAGCAGCTGGGGCCTGTTGATGGTGGTGCGCTGAGGGGGCTAGCTCGCATACAAGCTGTTCTGGGCAAAAGAGTGAATCCCGCAATGCTTGCGGCACACCTGGGCGCGAGGAAGCAGCAAGTGCCGCCACCAGCAGAGTAGATCATCACTCAATGCATGGAGTGATCAGATGCCTGTTGATTGTGCAGCTGTACAGTCATCCTGAACAGTAGGTTGTCAATAGCTTATCATTGTTTGTTGCTGACTGCTGTTATGTGTTGTCGTCAGCGTTGTGTGGTCCTGCATGGCTGAGCTTACTTTCCCATGATCTTCATATGACTCCGACTGGCAAAAGCACATGGTAGATTAGAGAGGAAGCGCGCCTGAGCCCGCTAACCGTCAGCACACGGCATATTCCGGACTACCCCAACCGGTAACACCACATGCACTACACCATTACTGTGCAGAACACAGCTTAATGGCAGGGCAACTCCAGAACAACTGGACTGTACCCACCAGAACCCTGCGCCAACTGTACAACCAGCTGGTAAAGTTGACCTGCACACGGGTCGCCACAAGTCAAATTTGGTGGTGGCACCGCCAAGTGAGCAGCTGAACCTGAACAACGACCAAGTCAAATATGGCCGTGTGGCAACACACGCCTTGCATGAATTAACCACACCAGCATGCACTGGTCTGCACAAACTACACAAACTATACAGCACCTGCTGTTCTTGCATTGCCACCAGCACACAGCATGTTCCGGACGGTCGGGCTCAAGCAGCAATGCTCAGTCATAGTGTTGTCGAATCTGCTGCCAGCATGGCATAGTGCTCAGTTTTAACCCTACAGTGCTGTCTGCCAATTGTGTAGTAAAAATCTGGTTTCTGTTTCTTTTTGGTGTGCCCGCATGAGCCATCCGTTGGCTCCTTACGGGTGGAAACTCTTGAGGTAGTAGTAGTAGTAGCAGCTCGTTGGATGCGGTCGGTGTTCATGGCGCACTTGCTGTTCTTTTCTGTACTGGGACGGCAATTCTGGCACTGAAAGTGGCACTGCCCGGCCGGCCCATGGGCCAGCAGCCAAGTCAGGCCCGTCCGAGTCGGACGGTCCGACGGTAAGTTATTGATCCATGGTCAGCGTGCTGGTGAGCATGCATACAATCATTGCCAATGGCATTGGGCTCTTGGGATCATCCCGTGTTGGACAATGCCAACTTGGAAACGCCACGATACAACATTCGGGTTTTTCGGAACGGTCTGAAGCAGGCACTGCCAGCGGCGTATCATGCACAATTGGAATGCTGCTGAACTACAGCTATTGACCAGCACTTCTTGGGCCAAGCCTTGGACGATCACACAGCCGCTGGCGGCCTAGGCCTGTACAAGCCACATGTGATGCACATTGGCTCAATGCTGACGTCAGGTCTGATCAGCGCATTTGCCATGACATCTCAACAAGTTGCACTGGTAGTCAGTACTAGAGTCTCTGTTACTACTGACCACTATACTATGGCGACCTGCAAGGTCATTGCTCAGCAGCTACTGGTAGCTGGGCGGGTAGGCGGATACACACAACACACTGTCCTCCTCCTTTTTACAGGTAATATATTGATGTGGGACGTCGGTGGCAGCTGGATGGACAGCCAGGACAGCCCACTGGCAGGCAGGCACACCAGGGTGGCGCTCCCAACGCATGTCAGCACATTTGCCATAGCATTTCAACTTGCTGCATGACTCAATATTGAGAAAAGAGATTAATCTCTGTTACACTGTGAGGCACAATTTGGTTACCCTGCAATGCCATCACGCACTGCATCATGATCATGATTTTGATGAGCCGACCTTCAAAGTCCATCAAGTGTCTTTCAACCATAGTAGAAATGCTTCCCATCATGTCCACCATGCCTGATGACTGCTGCTAGTCCCCTGTCTTCCCTGCTTCCCCTGCTGCTGCTGCTCCTCCCGCCTTTTTCATCTTCTTGACGATGTCAGTAGCGACATTGAATATCCCTTGCATAGGTTGATCACAGGCAGCACACTTGCCTGTCTTAGCATTACGCCTACAGTATACACAGCAGCACATGAAGTGTCATCATCAGCAGCACTCCCTGCAAGGCCAAGCCAGCAAAGGCAGGAAACGGTTGTACAACAGCGTGCTGAACATGTGAAAAACATCATACACGGCAGTTGTCAAGAATAATGCAATCATGCATGCATACACCCTTTAATACCACAGATGCATGGAAATCAACCAGCAGCAGGTGGCCAGCCACGGTGAGATGTCGCGGTGCATAGTCACCCTGAAGTTACTTCCACTTACTTGAGTGCACAAGTTTCACAGAAGTAATGCCGGCATTTTGTCACCACAGGGTCCCCCTTGCACTCGTGCCATGGCTGCCTGCAGGGCAAAAATAAAATAATAATCAACAGGGGACACAACAGTGATTTGCACGGCAGGATCATGATGTCTTGCTGCTGCTGCTACTGCTGCTAGTTCTGCTTTTATATAATACTGTTGAGAACCAGCTGCCACTGCCTGATAGGATGCAGGTGTAACCTGCCTGTCACCCTTTCCTTTCTTGGGAATAACAACAGGAATGGATGGATGAACTTTCAGACATGGGTGATGCTACATACTGCTGTTAACTGTATCAAGTAAAACAAGCCAGCCTGAAGTATCCACAGCACATCAGCACTGATTACCAGCATGAAGGCGAAGACAGCATATCAGCAAGTAAGCAAGTGTACCGGCAAATGCAGCCCAACTTCATCAATAGTACAGAACTAGCAGTAGTTTGCAGTAGTATAGTATAGTAGTGGTCAATTATGATACAATCCGGGGTGCCCCTCTGGGGCCAGGTTGTATGATTTGGTATGGCATGGCAATCTGCATGCACAGCAAGCCCACCTGCAGATGTAGCATGCAAAAGGGAGATCATCCTCTTCCTCCTCCTCCTGTGGCTGCTCTTCACCATCTGCATCAGGACCCCAGCCCTTTGTGAGGGCCTCCTGGCGCCGCTTTTGCTCAGATTCCCACTCCTACAGAGACAACATGACATAACACAGCAGCAAAGGGCTCAGTTGCAGTTTGCAGCTGAAATTACTTGAATTCTGTGTACAAAACACCACACTCTGACCTTCCAAACCTGGCTCACAAGTATGAAGACATATACTTCGTGTCTTCTGCACAGCAGTAGTCAAGTTGTGTTTGGTCCCCAACGGAGTGTGTTTGGTCCCCAGCTCAGCCCAGAACATAAGCGGGCCACACTTAAAGTCCATCAGAGCGTGTCATAATCGTCCAATGAGTCATGATGGCGCTTTATGATCATCCAATGAGTCATGATGGCGCTTTATGATCATCCAATGAGTCATGATGGCGCTTTATGATCATCCAATGAGTCATGATGGCGCTTTATGATCATCCAATGAGTCATGATGGCGCTTTATGATCATCCAATGAGTCATGATGGCGCTTTATGATCATCCAATCAGTCATGATGGCGCTTTATGATCATCCAATGAGTCATGAGGGCGCTTTATGATCATCCAATGAGTCATGAGGGCGCTTTATGATCATCCAATGAGTCATGAGGGCGCTTTTCATCTAAGTTTCAGGGCCACATGGTACCAGAGTCGTGTGAAGCAGTTGAGGGGCTGCTGACAGACCTGTTGGGCTGACTAGCAGTAAGTCAAGTTGAACTAGATCGAGCAAGAGTGACTCAAGTTGAACTGGGTAAAGCTAGTGTGACACGAGTTGAGTAGGAGTGACTCAAGGTGCGTTGAGTTGAGCAGGAGTGAAGAGAGTTGAGAATGAGTGAGTGCCGTACCGCTTCCAGCTCCCAGCCGCTCTTGTAATCTCCTCTGTCATGAAGGAATTTACAGCTGTCTCCATAAGAGCAGAAGCCAGTCTCCTTGTAGTCCTTACATATGTCAGGCTGATAGTCAAACCTACAGTGTTGCACAGCAGCAGCAGCAGCAGAAGCACCAGTGAAAGTTCGCAGGTGTATCAGGCATGCTGCAGGACATGATGATGGATGCAAGCTCTGAAACGCAGCACGTAGATGCGGGGATGCACTGCAGCTGTCAGGTGAGATGGCAGCATGATCAATGGCAGATTCAAAGTTTGAACTTCAAACCCATGGAAGAATTTGCTGTTGATACCAGCATCAGATGAGTAAATCATGGTGGACCGCACCAACAAAGGTGGGCTGGTGACCCCAAAAGAAAAGGGCTTGCCCTGGTAATGCTGGCACAGGCTTATAACTATTTATTACCCCTGGATTTCTGGGATGTTACATTGCTACATTGTTACATTGGTCCCAGAAGTACTGCCTTTGCTTCCTGATCACAGACAAAACACGAGAAGGCAAATCTCCCATCTCAGAAATAAGGTGTATTACGACACTGCTCACACGACATACCCCACTATGACATACTACGACATACAACAAACACAACTACGGCCCTCACTCACCTTGCAGTTGTCCTCACAAACACATTGCCTCTGAGTGGCCCATGTGCCCCGCTGCCTTTCTCTGCCCCTACTGTATGACCCTCGCGCCGCAGCCCCTGCTTGTAGTCTACATATGCATTCTGGCCGCGATATTTGCCATCTGCTACTGCTGGTCCTGCTGTACTAGCTGCTAGAAGACGCTCTCGTTGCGCCCTGCAGAAGATGGGGGAGTTAGGGGGAGCGGAGGGTGATCTAGTGAGTGAATCACTCAGCATGGATATCAGCCTCTATCTGTGCTTTAGAAGGAATGCACATGCTTGAAGCACAGTGGCTTGTGCCCAGTGCGAATTACTTGTTGAAAAATGAAGGTGGTTCGCGCACTGAGCAAACGCAAGGCGGGAGAGCTCCTCACTTCATGCAGTAGGCATCAAGGCACTGAAAGATGGGCTGCTCTCCAGCAAGCAGGGATCATAGCTGCTGCTGCTTGCGTACCTAGCATCTCTATCAAACTGCGTCTCCGTTTCCAGTGCTCGTGTTGCAGATTCATCCTTTGCTGCTAATGCTGCTGCAGTGCTGGCATACGAGATGGCTACATCCTGCTTGTCCTCCCTCTTGGTGCTGAAGGACAACGGGTCTCCCCTTTGCTGCTTTGCTTTGCGGACTACGGCTGTGTTATCGTCTTCGACGGCCCCATCTGCATCATCTGTGCCTCGTTTGCGCAGATTGCCGCGGTTCCTGCGCTGCTTCATGGCAACAGCAGGTGTGGATGCAGCCTGCTGCTCTTGTACTGCCGCGTGCTCATCACCATCCATGCTGCGGTACGATCGATTGATGCAGCAATAATCAGAATAGTGGTGTATGCGAGTCGCTGTAAGCTGAACTGGTGGCGATGCAATACAGGCTGGGCAATCTTGCTGTACACTGGCTGTCAGTATTGACGTTGAATGCAATTCACTTAGTTGCAGTGCATTAATGACATTTTTAGGGCTTGCTCACTAACGCCGCGGGAGAATAAAAGGCACTGTCAGCACGGAGGGTGACAACAGCCCTGGTACGAGCATGCCACAGCATCAGGTACACGAACTGGAGTTGTTGTAGCGTCAGATTGCATCTCAGTGGCTTGGGGGTTCCATTATGACGACGATGAAGACAATTGTTGATATAGCCAGTTTGAACTTGCGACACCATTGAGTGGGCTTCTCTGATGCATGCGCGCTATTCCTGTAATAAAACTCACTCCAACAGTCCCATTTACCATGTGTGGCCGCACATATCGGCCGCAACCGTGGGTGTAGCTGTGCAGCTGCTGCATCCTTGTTGTTCTGTGAACAAGTCCTGATGGTTAGCAAGCCACAGCAGTGGGTGACAACCAGGTAAAGCCACGGGATGTACCGACAGCTTATATACACTGCTGCTCCTGGAAGCTTGACGGTTGAAGCTGTCACGCAGTGTTGCTGGCTTTACCAAGGCTCCCCGAAAGCAACAACAGCAGCCTGCATATGACCTCAAAGATCAATCTTCGTGAGTGGACCATCGCAACCAAAGAACAATTAATCAGTACATTATCTGCCTGCACAATACATATTCCACCATGCCAAAACCCCAGATCTCGTCACCTTTGTTGCAGGGCAGTAACTACAGCTGTGTGCATCTCATGCTGCTGTGCTGGCACTAGGAGATGCCAACCTTTAGCACTTGCTGTACATCGTAATGCGACTCATTGCCGTGCCGAACAACACGCATTCATCGTTGCTATGCAACAGCTTGTATCTGTGCCTACCTGCAGCTGCTATCAACTGCAACAGCGCAGTCTCCTGCTGCAGGACCACTTACTTGTACCTTCGTTGATGGCTGTTGGAAATTTAGTCAACAATCTGATCATCTTTTCCTCCTGCCTTTGCCGCTCAACGTCTGGCATGCAGGCAACTTGACAACAAGACGCTTCCAACAGACACAACAGCGCCAGCATCAGCAGCTCATAACACCAAACATAATCAGCCAGCAACCGCACCTTACACCAGCACCACATGGAAAGCACTCAGCGCTGCAGTTGCAGGAAACTTTGCTTCTGCAGCGACTGTTGGTCCAATATTTGCAGAAGCAGATGCTGCTGCGGCTGGCATGACTGTTCCTGCAACATCAAATGGCACTGTCGCAGCAACACAGCCACAGACCTCCCTGCTACAGAACTGTTCCCACAGCCCTCCATCCGCCAAACAAACTAAGCCTTCTGCGGCAGATAGTACTGCATCCGCAACACACACGACGACAGCAGCAGCAGCAGCAGTGCAGACAGCAGCAGGTGCTCAGACAACTGCACAAGACCAAACTGCAGCTGTATCAACAGCAGTCAACTTACTGAATCTACCACCAGCAGCTGCTGCTGGTTCAGAACATCATTATCAAGCAACACAACCATGTGTGCATGTTGACACCACACCTGCAACAGCAGCAGCAACAGGTGAAGACCTCTCTGTACGTGGAACAGCACTACCTGGTGAAATATGCGTCAATACCTCTGGTGGCCCTGCCACACAGCAGCGCCTTGAACAGCAGCAGCAGCAGCAGAGACTTATGCTGCCAGCGCCAAGTACAACCAATGGCCTGTCAGCCAACAGCAGCAGCAGCAGCGCTACCAGCACCCGTCAAGTTCAGCAAAACCCTGAGAGGATCACACCTGGTGCTGCCAGCAGCAAGAGCAGTAGCAGGCTGACAGGGCATGAGGGGGTTGCTGGGGCTCCTAGCCAGGCTTCTAGCACTGCTGCTGCTGCTGCTGCTGCTGGTTCAGCAGTTGTCAGAGCAGCAGGTTCAGCAGCAGCAGGTTTGAGCAGAACCAACTCTGGAAGCTCAAGAAGCAACAGCATGATGCGCAGCAGCAGCAGCAGCAGAGGTAGTGGTGGCAGCAGAATCCCTGCAGTCATAACAACAGCGTCACCGCCTCACTTGCGTACTGCAGCAAGAGCGGCAGCACGCAACAGCAGCAGCAGCGGCGGCAGCGGCAGAGGCCATCAGCCTACATCCAAACCTACTGCTGCATCAGGGGCCAGCGGCACTGCTGCTGCTGCTGCAACAGATGCTGCTAATACTAGGTTGCAATGCTTACAGCGATTGAAAGCTAGAAGGCTAGGGACTGCTGGTGCAACAGCACCTGCAGCAGCAGCAGCAGCAGCAGCAACAGCAGCACCTGCAGCAGTGGGTCCTGTGTTGGGCAGCAGCATTCAGCAGCCAAATAATGCTCAGCAAGCAGCAGTTGTGTCAGGTCAAGGCCAGCAGGCGCAGCAGGAAAGCTACTATCCAGAAATTGATGCAACAGACGCGAGTGCACTGCCATACACCACTGCTGCTGCTGGTGGTGGTGGTGGAGCTGCTTTAGCGGAAGGCATACCTGCCTCTAGTGGCGCTACTGCTGCTGCTGCGGTTGCCCCTGCTGCTGCTGCTGCTGCTGGTGGTGGTAGGCCCTTCCGTGTGTCGGAGATGATCAAAAGGTTTAGGGAGGGCCCAGCCCTACCACGTGAACTGCGTTATAATACTGTTATAACAGCACCTGAGATCTCACCCCACCAGCACCTACTGCCAGCAGCAGCAGGGGATGGGGTTGCCCATGCTGTCATGCCCAGCACAGAAGTGTTCCCGGGACTAGCCAGCAGTGCTGATCCAGATCATGATGATGGTGTTCATGATGATCACGATCAAAATGATGATGCCAAGATCTGGACACTTGATGATGGTCAGAAATCATCTGGAGCTCATTTCTGGAGTGGGCTGGGTGTAGATGCACCTATAGCGGTTGATACAGCAGCAGCAGATCCAGCAGCAGCAGCAACAGCAGCAGCAGGGCCTACATGGGCCCAACAGTACACTGGATATGAGCTGTTGGCTGGAGGTGCTGCTGGTGTACCACTCCACAGCAGCAGCAGTGGTGGTGGTGGTCGCAGTGGTGGTGGTGGTGTATCTGCTGCTGGGGTTGATTCTGTGACATGGCAGCAGTATGTGCCGTCTAACAGTCCCTTATCGCTGCCAGCAGCAGCAGTAGCAGCAGCAATAGATAATGATGCAACAGCAGAGCTGCTGGAGCGATGCAGAAAGCTCTTGGCAAACAGGCCAGCAGCAGCAGCAGCAGGCAGCTCCATTCAGCTTCAGCAGCGTAAGCAGCAGCAGCCACCTCAAGCTGCTTCAAACTTACATCAGTTCCAATGGCAGCAGCAGCAGCAGCAGAAGACTGATGCGAGGTTGGAGAGCAGCAGCAGCAGTAGCAGCAGCAGTGTGTGGCGGCAACAGCTGGTGAGTGTCTATGCATCTTTTCATAAGAGTGAATGAAAGGAGCTGGTCCCATTGCAATGTAACACACACTACACACATAATAGACGATTATAAATGAACAACAAATGATTATTTCTACTTGGTGGTCAAACTTTACTTGCTGGTCAAACTTCACTTGCAGACAGTGACAACAAATCAGACCCAGGTGGATCAATTCCCTGCACCCCACACACAGCCTCTTAACCACACAGGCACACTTACTACACACTCTGCTAGCACATGTTTACTGAAAAGAAACTCTGCCGCTTTAACTAAGATGAACTATCTCCTTTGCTCTCTAATACACACATACACACCCTCTCTATCCAATTGCTATCTCTCATTCTATTTCCTGCATACTACATTTGTTTCCTACATACTGCACCACACCCACACACAGTCACTCTTTCTCTTTCTCACTCTCTTTTGTTGCCACTCTCTGTCATTGTCTGTCTGTCTATCTGCTTGTCTGTCTGTCTATCTGCGCGTCTGTCCTGCTGTTGTTTATGTGATCTGCAGCGCAAGTTGTTGGAGGAGTTTGGGACACCAGGACAGCAGCAGCAGCAGCGACCGCCTCTGCAGCCCCTGCACCTGAACACCACCCCAACAGCAGCAGCAGCAGCAGATGTCCAGAAACCTGAGGACCTGCTGGCAAAGTGGCGCTTGCAGCGGCAGCAGCAGCAGCAGCAGGTGTCATCTGGTGATGGTGCTGCTCCTTCACCTGCCAAAGCATTGGCAAATGCTCACGCCCTGCTGCAGAGTCTCCAGCAGCAGCAGCAGCAGCAGCAGCAGCAGCATTCGAGAGATGGCACATTGTCACCTATACGGCCTCTACTTGCTGGCAGCAGCAGCAGCAAACCTGCCGTGCTACCTGAGCTGCCTGCACTAGACAGCTGGAGACATCTGCTGGCTGCTCAACACAACGTCAGCAGCAGCAGCAGCAGCAGCGGTATATCTGGGCAGCACGCTGCAGTAAGCCCTGGTAAATCTCCTGCAGCATCAGCTGCTGCAGCAGCAGCAAGGTCAGCTGTGATAGCTGCTGGTTTGAAGGCTTTGAGCTCTCCAGATAAAGCTGGGAGCTCTCCAGATAAAGCTGGGGCAGCAGCAGCAGCACTGCTGTTGCGTGGCGGCAGCGGTGCTCAATCTGCTGCTGCTGCTGGGGGCAGCATGCTGAACGGCAAGGAGCTATTGGAGCATTGGAGAGAGAGGTTACGAGCAGCTGCTGGTGCTGCTGCTGCTTCCCCAGATGCGAATGCTGCTGCTGGCAGCCCTAAACCTCTCAGTGTGTACCCTCCTGCTGCTGCTGCTGCTGCTGTGCCCCAAAAGGCACACAGACCCAATCTAGTGACCCAAACAACAGCACCGCCTCCAGCAGCAGCAGCAGATGGAGGAGCCAGTGTACTGTCTTCCCCTGTCACAGCTGCTGCCATTGCTGCAGTTGCGGCAGCAGCGGCAGCAGCAACACTGTCATCACCGCCACCAGCAGCCAGGGCCCTTTTCCCTGCTGCTGCTGCTACCACTGCTGCTGCTGCTGCTGCCATAGTGCGGCAACAAACACTGGACATGACAGAAAGCACTGCAAATCCAACTGATGCCAGTATCCAGCAGCAGCAGCAGCAGCAGGGTTCACCTGCAGTATATGGCAGCAGCATCTATGAAATGGAGCCTGAGTTGCAGAAGTGGCTGCAAAAGAGGCGAGCAAGTATAGCAGCAGCAGAAGCAGAAGGAACAGCAGCAGCAGCAGTGGATGACAAATCAGGCAATGTTGAAGAAGACTCAGCAGCAGCAGCAGCAGCAGCAGCAGCAGCCGCAGCAGCATTAGATGAGGCATCAGACATTGCTGCAGAAGACTCAGCAGCAGCAGCAGCAGTGGATGAGGCCTCAGGCACTGCAGCAGGTGGCACTGGAGCACCAGCAGCAGCAGCACCGGTTATAGCAACAGATGGAAATACGGAGAATGCAGCAGCAGCTGTAGAAGCAATGCATCACATTGCAGCAGATGCAACATTGCTGGTTCATGAAATTGCAGTAAGTAAGTGTACTAGCTATCCTGCTGCTGCTGGTGCTGGTGCTGCTGCTGGTGGCAGTGATGCTGAGGAACAGGGTGGCAGGTCAAGACTGACAGACAGGGACAGCTGCTGCAGCAGCAACAAGCCTAGGAGTGATGCCACTGCTACAGCAGCAGCAGCAGCAGCAGTGGAAGCACATGATTACTGTGTTGGTGTGCTGCAGAGTGGCACTAATCCTTCTGCACTGGCCAGTGCTGCCCCTGCAGTAGATAAGTCATGTTACTACGATGATGTAACAGTTCCCAGTACAGCAGCAGCAGCAGTACAAGGTGTGGTTGCTGAGCTGCCGGCAGCAGCAGCAGCAGTGGAAGCATCATCAGGCTATGCTGGCCTGACAGACCCAACAACCCAGGCCTGGGAAGTAGAGGAGCTTGTGATAGGCAGCCCTATGGTGGATCTACACCAGCAGCAGCAGTGGGTTAGAGAGGAACAGTCTTCAGCAAGTCAAGCAGAAAGTGGCAGCAGCAGCAATGCTGCAGCTACAGCAGCAGGGGCAGCAGGTACAGATGACAGGGCAGCTGGCTTATCAGGTGTGATAGTCACCACTGATTGGCAGCAGCAGCAGCAGCAGCAGCAGCGGCAGTCACTGGCCCGAAGAAAGCTGCAGTTGGAGGATGATGGCAGCAGCAGCAGCAGCAGCGGTATAACTGCACTATTGCACCATCAGCCCTCAACTGCAGCTTTCTCTGTGCCTGTGACTGTTGCTGTTGATGATGATGTTGATGATGGTAGTAAAGCGGCTGATGATCATCAACATGGTCATCGAGATCATGATCACGATCATCATGATCGGGATCATGATTCATCACTGGTCAGAGATCTGCCAAAGATGATGCAAGAGCCACAGGTACAGGTTGTTGAGCATTGGGTCCCTGGAGGCAAATGTGTGCTCAGTTTTGCACACCCAGCATCAGCAGCACCAGCAGCAGCAGCAAAAAAGGACAGCAGCAGCAGCAGCAGCATTCGAAGACCACCTGCAGCTGTTAGGCCAAGGAAAGGGAACGCACTGCTTGGGTCAGCAGGTACAACAGCAGCAGCAGCGGCGGTGCAGGAGGGCAGCAGAGGCAGCAGTACTGCTGCTGTGGTTGATGCATTGGTGGCCGCTGTCGTGGATGATGCATTGCTGAATGCTGCTGCTGCTGCTGTTGCTGAAGAGGACACGACAGCAGCACAAGCAGCAGCAGGTACAGGGTCTTTCAAAGACCCTGCTGCTGCTGCTGCTGCCACTGCCATAAGCAGCAGCAACAGCAGCAGTCCAATTAATCGGTCAGCAGCAACAAAACCCAAGATGGCTGATCGCTTCTGCACCAAAGCACTGCCATACAATGTGAGCAACTGCAGCAGCAGCAGCAGCAGCGGCAGCAGCAGTACAACTGTCAACAAGTTGGCCCTTGGTGCCAGTGCTGCTACTGCTGCTGCTGCTGCAACTGACAGTGCTGCTGCAGAGCCCACTTCCCAAGGTCCAATGTCTCTGTTACCTTCCTTGCAGCATAACAAACACCCCCGCAAACCAACTCTGACAGTGCTGCTGCCGC
This sequence comes from Coelastrella sp. MACC-549, assembly GCA_018290735.1. Lineage (NCBI taxonomy): Eukaryota > Viridiplantae > Chlorophyta > Chlorophyceae > Sphaeropleales > Scenedesmaceae > Coelastrella > Coelastrella sp. MACC-549. The sequence goes on from JABEVS010000029.1 coordinate 194,088, forward strand.
CAAGTGCTCAGCTTGACATCCAGCATCCTGCTGCTGCCACCAGCAGCAGCAGCAGCAGCAACAGCTACATGCAGTTGGCATCAGCAGCAGCGCTGCCATCAGCTGGAAAGTCTGGTAGACTGTCCTGCTCCAGTCCTTCAGGGGTGTATGCACTGCTAAGCCCTGGAAGTGTCAGCAGCCCTCTGGGCCACTCTGATCATGCTGCTGCTGCCATGGCAGGGATGCTGGCAGCAGCAGCAGCAGCGAGTGACAGCGTCAGCAGCAGCAGTTTGAAGCTAGTGGCAGCAGCAGCAGCAGCAAAGGTGGGGTGTCTTGTTGATGATGCAGTGTCAGGGGCATTGTTTTCAAGTTTGCCCAGCTCACTGTTGAGTTCACCAGAGCGAGAAAAGCCACCAGCAGCAGCAGCAGCAGGTTGTGAGCCAGCAGCAGGACCTGTGTTGCCAGCAGCACCTTGTGCAGCACCACAGGAGCTGGGTGAAGTTGCGGCCGCAGCAGCAGCAGGTGAGCCAGGAGAAAATAAGCCAGGAGCAGCAGCAGCTGCACATAATCCAGCAGCAGCAGCAGCAAATGATTCAGCAGCAGCAGCAGCAAATAATTCAGCAGCAGCAGCAGCAGCACATGACTCAGCAACAGCAGCAGCACACGATCCAGCAGCAGCAGCCGCAATGCAGGGAACAGAGCAGTTGGCACCCCATCCAGAGCTGCAGGATCCCGAGGCGGCACTTGTCAGCCTGACATGGGTACAAGGGTCTGCTGTCACGACTGCTCAGCAGCTAGCAACAGCAACATCATCATCATCAGCAGCAGCAGCAGCAACATCACAACCACAACCAGCAGCAGCAATAGCAGCAGTAGCAGGTGACAATCCAGCAGCCGCAGATGTTGAAGGTGGATTGCTTCTGGGGCTGCTGCAGTCAACGGAGTTTGTTGCTCACATGCAGCAATCAGAGACAGCAGCAGAAGCAGAAGCACATCTGTTGGCAGCAGCAGCAGCAGCAGCAGCAGCAGCGGATGCAGGACTATTGGCAGCAGCAGAAGCAAAAGCAGCAGGACCATTGGCAGCTGAGGCAGCAGATCCCTTGCAACAGTTACAGGATCAGCCAAGCAGCTGCAGCAGCAGCAGTGAGAGGTTGCCTGCTGCTGCAGCTGCCGCTGCTGCTGCTCCCATCGCTGTTCCAACTCAGCCACAGGACCAGCTAACCAGCAGCAGCAGCAATGAGAGGTTTCCTGTCATGCTTGACACATCAAGTCCTGCTGAGCCATGGCCTTCAGCAGTAGCTGGTGGTGTTGAGACCACTGACGTGCAGCTGCCTGCTGCCGCTGCCACTGCTGCTGCTGCCAGTGCTGCTGACGTGAATGCACCAGCAGGATCAGCAGCAGTTCCACAGGGGTGAGCTTCTTCAGAGGGTGTTGAGCATGAGCTGGGATTCCAGCCCTTTGAACACCATGAGCTGCCTAGCACTGATTTACAGCACATGACTAGCAGCAGCAGCAGCAGCAGCAGCAGCAGAGTTGAGCAGCTGGTAGCTGCGGTCCATGAGCCAGCAGCATTGCTCTTGGCGGAGTCCACACAGCAGCAGCAGCAGCAGCAGCAGCAGCAGGAGGAGGAGGAGGAGGATGAGTTGAGTCAACAGACTATTGAGCTAGCAGAGGTGATGTGGCAGACTCACCTCCTTCTGGTGGATCAGCAGCAACAGAAGAAGAAGCAGAAGAGGTCAATTGATCATTAGGTATAACGGCAACAGCAGCAGCAGCAGCTGCTGCAGTGATGATAAAGGTGGCAGACCGCCACTGGCAATATGCACCAGTGTAACTCTCAGCAGGGGCACCTGCTGCAAGCGAGTGCGCAGGTGCACATGCAGGTATACCTATACTAGGCCATATGGGCAAGATAGCTAGTGTCTTTGAACAGCTGTTGCAGAACAGACGCATTGTTGGGAGCCGGGTACAGGCTGCTTTGTTCATGTTAAGCGCATCTGCTTTCATACGTTGAGGGCAGTCCCTGCAGCAGGTACCTACTTCGCATTGACCAATCCCATGTGTTGATAAGGCCCCACTCACTCTTGATAGGCTTCCTCTGGTTGGTAATTGTCAGGTTTTGAACTTGAGTGTCAAATGCTGTTGAGTAGCAGCAGCAGCAGCCAGCAACAATCAATGAATTGTCAGTGCTCAACAACATTTAGCACTGAAGAGTGCTAGCACCTTGGTCAGACTAGCAGACGGCTTTCACTGCTCCCTTCAGATTATGTCTTCATGATCTGCCTGTCAACCAATCTTCCGATGACCGTCCAGCTCACGCAAACGGTCAGGAGTACAAGACAGCTAGGGAGTTAACGTCACCAACCGGGCAAAAACCGTGGTATTGACTCTCTCATATGCATTGCCAGTCATCGGATTCGGTTTGCTATCTGCTACATACACACTGTGTCCCAGTGGGAGCTGAGCTCTGCGACAAGGCTGCAGCTACGCTACTCGTTCGTGACGACGTCGTACGAGCACGCGTGCGCGTCGTCGTCCCACGGTGACGTGCGAGCGACCTGCTTACCGCGCGCGGGGGGCGGTGCTGTTGCCCGTAGCTACGGTGCTATAGCATACGGTACAAGAGGTATTTGACTTGAGGCTCAAGTCACGTCACATCCAGGAGCCGTTACAGTGCCTACACTGTCTTCCACCTAATTGCAGCACAGGACGCGTATTAATACGTCTCAGTGCGGCCAACCCAAAGCCCTTGGGCAGTGACCGGTACTCGCATCTATGGACGGTATCCACCGCCGGTTGAAAATTTTGGTATTCTAATAAACTTCAGGCTGCTTTTACTCCGCGAAATGCTGTCTGGACAAAAGTTCAAGAGGGAATGCAAGTCCTCATGGTGTGATCACAGGAGCTGATCAGCTGTCAGGCGATCATCGAGCTGAGCTGATCGACGGCTGATCCGTTCACGTTGACTTTATGGGTGGATCCAGTGCTGCCTGGATCTCAGCCTCTGTCTCTGCTGCTGCTGCTGTTGCTTCTGCCGATGACATGCCACCGGCTCGATCAACATCGAGGTATGTAAGCTGCAGTCGGACATTGTGCTGCAGATAGCAAACATTGCACATAAGCGGTTCAACTGCGGCGCTAATCTGCAAAAAAGTACTAGTGATCAACACATTGTGGTCCAGTCACAGCTGCCAGACGTTCAAGAGCCGGCTGTTGTGACGCTTATGATTTGAGCCAGTTGGTATCAACTTAGGATAGCTGCTGTTGGCGATAGAGTACGACGTGAACAACCTGTTATGAACACAAACGGGGCTGTAGCAATTGCTGTCACAGTTGTTGAAACAGCAGTTACTGCTACAGTTGCTGAAACTGATGCAACACCAGTGCTGTTGCTGCAGCTCACCCCTGCAAATGAGATGCTCATGCCCTCTACAACCTCATCCAGTACTGACAGCAGCAGTGTCATCATGTTGACTGCAACAACAACATGCAGCACAATGGACAGCCCAACATCCAGCAGCAGCAGCGGTGGCAGCAGTAGCAATGGCAGCAGTGGCGGCAGCAGCAGCTTCTCTTGACTCTAAAGGTTGATGGTGCTAATCTAAGGTGCTGATGCAACAAGTACTACTGTTTAAACTTCCAGGCTTGCAATACACCAACAACCTCAATGCAGTGCAATTGTACGTAAATTTGTACTTGCCAGTCATCTCGATCAAGATCCAAGCATGTCACGTACGGTTTGCTGGTGCAGCACACAGCACAAGTGTAATGTTGACCTTAGCAGGTGAAGGCTGCATGTGCACCACAGCCGCTGAGAAGCATGCTGACAATGAAGATTTGTCTGCTGCTGCTGCTACAGCTGCTGCTACAATTGCTGCTGCTGCTGTAGCAGCAGTGCAGGTACCGCTGCTGTTAGCAACCTACAGTAGATCATCCTTTCCAGTGAGTCAGGCAGCCACCAGATGTTCACCTCCTTGTTGGCCAACATGGTGTCCACCATGCCCAAGATGACGGCCTTGTTGATGCCCTTGGTGAAGCGCAGCTTCATGCCTGATGATGATGATGTCCAAGATCATGATCCAAGATCCAAGGTGATGATCCAAGATCCAAGATGATAATGATCCAAGGTCCAAGGTTGTTGACAAGGGTGTAGCAGTATATGATGATAAAGGATGATTGGAGCAGCAGAGCAGATGCGGCAGGGGTTACCGTTGTATGTAAGTAATCACACCCTGGGTTCTCTGTGGCAGTGAGGTTCTGCTGATGTAGCGATTGAGATTGTAGGAAAGCCAACGATGAGCTTTTCGAATTGTGCAGGGTATGCGTGATTTCCTGCAACGCTGTGACTGTAAGGCTGGTAGTCATGATGCTTCAAGAAAACATGTGTGCTCTGTACATCAAAGCCGTTTGGACCACTGACTAAGTGAATCGTTGAATCATGAAAAGCACCTGAAGGAATAAGCCTTAAGCAGCGGCCTGTTTACGACTTGAACTGAGAATGGAGTAAACCACCTACAAAAGACTGCTGCACATATGCAGAAGCTGATAAGCGAGGCAGACTATACTACAGCAGTGACACTGTTTGGCAACTCCTTCACAGCAGCAACAAAATGACGCCCGTTATAACAAATGAGTTTCACTGGTGCACTCACTCTTGTACGCAACCGGTTCGACCTTTGCCAGCACCTGCTGAAGCTCCGCTACCTGTCAGTGAAGGATGAAAGGATTTAAATCATCATATTGCTAACGCACTCAATGCGTTATAATGTAATTTTTAAAGTGGCCTGGAGTGGCAGATTGCAATCACAGTTGTCAAGCCCCTCATTGCTGCAGTAGCTCAGTCACAGTTGTCAAGCCGCCCATTGAGCACTGCAGTAGATCCCCTGCTGTTTGGCGAAACATACTAGATGAAGTCAAACGCAAATAAACCACGTGATCTTACTGCCCTCACCTTAGCCCTTAACTCAGCATTTTCTCTTGACGCTGTGCCCGGATCAAATACCTGACCAATGTAACTTGCAAACACCTTAGACAAGCCAAACCCTAGCAGCACGCCTGCTGACAGGACAAACCCTAATGCCCACCAGGGCCATGAAATAACTGCTGATAACAGATCTGTCACGTGCTGTAATACTTTTCTGCAGAGGGTTGCTACGAGAGTTGTCACTGCTGAATCTGCTGCTGTTGTTGCTGCATGACCGACAGCTGGGACTGCATGTGTTGCGATCAGTCGTCTTTGCTGATGGTCAATGCTATATTGCGATGCTACTGCAGGCGAGTGCCTTAGCAGGAACGCAGGCGCGTAGACTTGCTGCTGCTGATGTTGCTGTCTAGGGATGTCCCGGCACGTTTTCAAGCAGCGTACCGGCCTTGAATGCAATCCAGATACTGCAGAACATACGTTTGACCTCTTAATTCCCCGAAAAATGGCTGTTGTTGAGCTGTGATGCCTGATCTCCAATGTTTCCGGTCGCTGGACCGGTTGTAAGCGATGCATGAGGTCATCTACACGATTACAACATTTACGTCATGCATTGACATCAGCACTGCGCTCGAGGGACGCCAGCGCAGGCGATGATCAGTCACAGCCCCAGTGCTTCGCGGCCGGCAACTGCATTCTAACCCAGTCTATAAAGGCAAAACACCAAACATCTACTGAAAAACATTCTGATCATTGACCAGGTTGAATGTGAATGCAGCAACAATGCAGACTGTTACTTGGAGTCCCATATTGTGTGATGAGATATGCTGCATAGGGAGCTGAGTAGAGGACTGATAACCTTATTACTCTGTACAACTATGCCGAACTCGTGTGTGACCGCATTGCCAAGTCACTTGGCATAATCAGCTGCCATGAGCGAGGCCCTTGGCCTCAGGCCCACACTGACTGCGCGGCAGTAGAGTGCGACACCAACAGTAATGAAGATTCAATCTGACCAACACCAACAGTATTTAGCCCCGGACCGTGATAAAGATTCACTCTCGGACCTTCATACGGTGATAGATCCTCAGGTTACGGTGATAGATCCTCAGGTTACCTGATGCACCAGCCACGCATGACAACACAGCGCTGCTTTCCCCAGCAGCAGCTGCTGCCACTGCCTGCTAGCTGCTACTGCAGCCAGCACTCAACTGACTGGCGCCTGCAGCCACCTGCCATCATCCACCTGCACTGACATCAACCTACTGCTGCTGCTGCTGCACCACCGCAAAACCACAGCTCTACTAGGGTTTACCAGGATACCGGACAAACCCTAACCCCTTAGTTCATGCGGCGAATGAGGTTGTTGATCTTGCCTTCTCTGTTTCCGGCCTGTCCTCCCTCAACGTAGTGCAGACGCTTCTTGTCGATGCCGCCACGTGCGCTGTTGAGCTTGAAGGGCCACAGGAAGTTTGATGCCTCCTTGAAGGCCGGGCCCACAGTGTAGATCTCATGGATTAGGTCCTCAATGCACAGAATGTTCTTGCTGCCAAGGGCCTGCAGGAGAATCAATCAGCAGCAAGAGGTCAACACATTATTTATTGCATCTATTACTCCTGTCTGAAAACGCCTTCCATTAGTGGCTGCTGCCTTTTGTGAAGAAGAGAGATAGCCATGCAACAGTGTGTTATGCTGTGGCATATGCGCTGACAATGCATGTAGAACACAGTTGATGTTGAGGGATGCATGTAGAGTAGTTGAAGGTTTTCAGGCTGCGGGATTCAGTGCTGTAAGTCAAACAAGACATGCAAAGGAGGGAATGCCGCAAAGGAGGTGGATGCAAAAGACAGATGCCAAAGATGGATATCAGTTGTGACCCTGTTGACAACTGTCATGGCAAAAGTCAGTGACAGCTTTGTAAAGTGGCATGTGCAGCAACGTGAGGTGAAAGATCCCAAATCCAAGATACAAAAGGCTCCAAGATACAAAAGGCAGCACATGAAGAGGGACTTGGCAACTACTTGGGGTGGCCTGCTGTGGTGATCAGCAGGTTCCATCTCAAATAAGGGGTACTCCTCAACATCACAAACATCGGGTACTGCTACCAAAGGGTACTAGTCAAAGCTTCCACTACTGCCGACCACTGTAGATGCAGCGCTGCAGCCTTGAAGCAGCTGCAAGTGGTGCAAGAGATGGACATGCACACACACTGGATGGTTCACTGGATGGCTCCAACCACCAATGGCTCTCTACATGCAAGTATCCCAGCCTCTACTGCTGCTGATGTAACTTGAGAGATAACTTCTGTGACAAAAGCTGGGATCACATCCGACTGCACTGAGCGCACTCTCTACCTTGATGCTGTTGCTTGCCCCTCTCCCAGCCCCTGCCCCCCCCCCCTCCTCCCGCAGGAACACTCTGTGCAGCGCAACTGCCGCTTGCTGCTGCTGTCATTCCTGCTTGTTGCTTGCCACTGTCCACATTGACAACATAATTAGTCAATGTGTACTGCTGTCAGCACATCCTGCCATTTCTTATAATATAGAATACTGTCTAGCAATTGAGTATCCTGGCTGGTTCCAACGACCAATACTCATCGGCAGCAGAGTATATACTGATCCTGTTGCTGTTCAGCAGTGTGGTGGTGCTGTTGTGAGGGTCTGTGCTGCGTTCTTCAAGCACAAGCCCGTGTCGCAGCTGCTCCTTGTCCCTCTGAGTGCCGTTCAGATGCATCTGCTGCACTAACATGGACTCCTGTCCCCAACTCCCTGCCGCTGCTGTGCAGCTGGCAGCGCCAACAATTTTTGGCTGCTGTCGGCATTGTACAGAACCTGACCTGCTGCTCTCCATGCCCCTCATGCCACTGCTGCCTCCTATAGCTACCGCAATTGCTGAATTGCACTGCTTTTTCTGTCGCTGTCGTCCTCCTGGTCGCTGTTGCTGTCCAAACCTGATGCTGCTACTGTGCCACATTCCTGACAGCTGTCAGCGTCTGCTGTGGCCCACCTGCCCAACAAGGCTCCCATTCAAATGACAGACGACTGCTGCCACCAAGTGTGCCCTCTGCCATTTTGTGCTTTCATACTCACCCCGCAAAGGATCGCCACAAAGAACATCACCACAAACAACATCACAACGGAGAAACACACGAAAAGATAGGGACGAGCTGAAATAGTCTCTAGAAACCCTGTCCCGCACCGACCTGCTCAATGATCTTGTTGTCTGTGAGGGGGATGCGGTTGCCGTCCACCTTGCCAAACCCACGCTTGTAGATGAGCTCCCTCACTGTCTTCAGGTTGGGGTAACCCCAAGCGATGTAGGGCTCAACACGCTTCAACAGACCAAGAGTGGCCTTGGTGATCTGCAGGGTTGAGAAGGCAGTAAGCAGGCACGGTTTTAGCAGGCAGTAGGCAGGCAGGGTTTTAGCAGGCAGTAAGCAGGTAGGGATTTAGCAGGCAGTAAGCAGACAGGGAAGCAGGGTTTAGATGTCCATGTCTGTGTCTGTGTCAGTGTTTTTGTATGTCTAGGTGGGGAGCGCGGGGATGCTTTGAGGGGAGCGCGGGGATGCTTTGAGGGCGGTAAATTAGAACCGTCATCATTTGCAAGGCAGGATGCCGACGAGTGCAATTCACAAGGACAGCAAGCCAAGCATGCGACATGCAGATGAGGGCTTTCCAGCATCCCTATCAGTGATGATGATCCCCCTGGCCCAGCTCCCAGCTCCCAGACTGTACAAGCTGGGGGCTGGGCCAGGGTGACTATGATCACTGTTAGGGATGCCAGCACTGGCCAGTAGTTTGTTCCTCTGTGCCTAAATCAATGTTGAAGTTGTACGCTGTGTGTGTTGATCCCTGGCTTCATAACTCTTGCTACAGAGGTATATGCCTGCCAGCTGAAGCATATTATATCTGTTCTGCTGACGGCGGAGACTATTCTGTTGACAAGGGAGAGGAAGAGTTTGGTGCAACTTGGTCCATTGCTGATGGAACGACGTGATCCGGGTAAGCCAGCATTACTACAGGCTGTCCATGCGCTGCAGATGAGATAACCTAGAGACCTGCATGGCTGGGAGGTCCTTAGTATTGCTGCTGCTGGTGGTGGCGATGTTGGTGCTGTTACTGCAGTTCGCTGCAATAGTCTGCTGGCGCATGAGGCGTTTGCAGGACAAGCATCACTAGCAGCTGCTTGTGCGTCCTGAACCCGTACGCAAGGACCTTGGAACTGAGTTGTGGCTCTGCAAGGTGGCTGTGACAGCTGTAGCTCATGTGGGATACACAATGAATCCATAAGCTGGACCACTAGCAGGATGATACCACTGCTGCTGGCTGCTGCTGCTGCTGGTGAGGGCGCAGAAGCACAGAACCCTACTCAACACTTCAGTGTTGCTTGCAGTTCAAGTCGGGCTGCGTTCTTCATTGATAATAATACCGCATACTGCATTCTGTGAGCGTTTATAGTGCTGTGGTTGCTGCTGGTATTGTTGTTGCTGCTGCTGTTGTTGCTGCTCACCCTGACAAATACGCCATTGTTGATCTGACGCAGGCGCAGCAGCTGCAGGATCTTCTTGGTCTGCAAGCATGAGATACAGCGCACAATATGTTCTTGGATATCGCGCCTGCTAATGATGAATGAACATCAATTCTGTGCAGCAGCTGACAGGGTTACAAGTAAATCTGACATCTGTGTTGGCTGTCCTGTGCATGTCCATACGACCCATATATTGTGAACAAGCGTTGTAGGCTGACCAACGTCGCACTATCGTCTTGTGTGTGCTTATCATATTTATTTCCCTCAGCTGTTGCTGAGGTGCCTATGGCCAGCTGTTGTCTGCTGCTGCTGCACACCTTTGGGTGGATCTTGTTCAGACCACGGATGCGGACCACGAAGGCAAGCTTGGACTCGGGCTCCACATAGAAGCCACCCTTCTGCTTGGCCTCACGCCTCAGCCTAATGGTGTCCTTCTCCTGCACAGAGAAACGGGGTCCCCATCGTTCAGTTCCTGAGAACCAGCGCTGATCATGTGGCTCACCGCATGACACTAGAGCTACCAACACATCGTGCTGAATACTACAACGCTGTTTTCTTGCGGATGCTGCGCCTGGGCGTCCGATAACCAATGGCTGCTGATGTTATTCAACTATTGCTGTTTATTGAGTGGCTGTATGGCCCCTTGCGGACGACGAAAAGCTCCAAATCAATCGTTCTCTGCTAAGTAAGCTCGCTCCCAGCTGCCCAGTGCCCCGGAGACGTTGATCGCTGCGGCTGCTGAAGCTCTTCACCTGCTGACGGTACTCGTTGACATACTGCTCAGCGCGCTTGAAAATCTCCCTACGCTGTGCACGGGCCTTCTTACGGGCCTCGAGGGCAGCGGCCTGCCTCTGTGCCTGCCAGGCCTCGTCCCTCTTGGCCTTCTTGGCCAGCAGCTCCGGAACTGGTGCCATTTTGACAGGCCCCTTGAATAACAAGCGGCTAAAAGAGGGAGAGTCAGGGGGAGGGGGCAGCTAAGTGGTCTCTGCGTCAATTTTCCTTTCGCCAAAACCCCCTAAACCTGAACAGAGCAAAATGTTCCATAGGCGATCGTACACTGTTTCGTTACCAAACGCACGACAAGTCGTTGATTATGCTGAACTGCTTTCTGAAATTCATTGATGCTGCACCAGCACAATTGATCTAGGCGCACGTACCTAGCCTTTGTTTCATTCCGCAGCGCGAGTTCAATGGATCTTGTAGAGTTGGACAGGCTTGAGGTGTTGGTTGTAGTCGACAATGAGACAGGTGCAGGCGCCGGTACTTCTAGCAGTAGTGTACTGCACTGCACCTGCCTGCAAAGAGGCTGATTGTCTCGTGATCTGGCGTCTGCAGACAGTCTGTCGCCACCTTGTGCAGCAGCGGATCCAACAACGTCCGATAGCCACCGAGCAGGTGCGACACGGTCTCTACTTAGCTGTTGTCATCGCTTCGAAACTTCGTGGTAATCACCCAGGGCAACATGGTCCTTCTGCGCCTGCATGCAGCCAAATACACAGCAGAAGTATCCCACCTGGTGTCAGAAGTGAAGAGCGGTCAGTCGCAGTGTTTGGATTTCAGGAACATCTGCTGTGCGGGTCATGGGTTATCGGTGCTTCTAACGGCAGAAGTAGACGGCAAAACGCGCACGTAGGCAGCAAATACGTACTCACAGCCCAGCATGCTGTCAAGATGCGATTTCCAGCCTCATCGTCGTCTGGGCAGGAACTTCATGGTGCAATGCAAGCTTGATGGTGCTGCTGATCCACTTGTTCGCTGATCCAATGATCGCGTGCTTTTGTGCGGGCCGCACCTTATTGCTATCTATAACTCACCTAGTGTTATCATCTGCTAGCAACAGCGATTGCTTGGCTGTCTAATTCTGCAAACTGTCCACAGGTTGCTGTTTGATGGAGGTCCCAGCCCCTCATTGTTTGAGCACAATGCAAACAGCCTCAAGCTCAACATGGCTGAGATTGAAGCAGTAGTACTCAGCCACTGGTGAGCAGCAGCGGCAGCAGTGGTGGTGGCAGCTCTGGTGCAGGTGGTGATGCACTGGTGCAGCCTGCTTGCCTTGTCCTCGAGTTGATCGCAACAGGCCACAGCTCAGCACAAGTGGACTATAATGGATTTCATTCTGTAATTGAGCCAATAGTGTTGCTGCTCATGCTGCTTTGACAGTAGTTGCCACATACTATTTTTGTTGTGTTACAACGGGCATTGCCAGGAGATCAGCATCTGTTGAGTGCTTGTCAAGTACCAAATATAACCGTTGTCGGACAGCATACCCATTCGCGGTGCTGTGCAACGACTAAAACCCATTTCGCCTATTTATCATGCCATAGAATTACTCAGCATCTGACAATGTGCTCAAAAGACAGAACTCATACGGATAAAGATAATGCAAATAATGAAAATTTGGCATCAACATGTGCAACCAACTGCTGTTACTTCCTGCATCACCAGGCATGTTGATCACAGTGCTGCCCTACCCAAAGTGGCACAAATGATCTCAGAAGCAAAAACAGCAGCAGCAGCAGCAGCAGCAGGTGGTCATGAACCACAAGATCAACCAGGACGAGGAGATGCTGGACAAACTGCTGCTGCTGGTGGTGCTGCTGCTGCTGCTGCTGGTGGTGGTGATGGGGACCCTGCTGTGTTTGACCTGCATCCCAAGCACCCCTTTAGGAGAGGCTTACTGCTGCGCGGTGAAGTGATCCCTCTGAACAAGGTACCATACTGCTGCTGCTGCTGCTGCTGCTGCTGTGAGTGCAGCCTCTAGCCGTTCTATAGGTGCCATTTGTGCCTCAATCCCTGTTGCTTGACCAGGGGTCGACCTTCAGCACCAGCAGCCTGCAGTGCAGCAGGTCATACAGCCTGTGCTGCTCCCAAATAGCACCCATGAGAGTTACCTGATCATTGTGGAGAATTTCCTTCATGGAAATCACAAACAAGATCTGCAGCAGCTGCAATGAGGGCAGCAGTTGCCGCTGCTTCTGTTCCACTAGCACTGGGGGTAATGCATCACAAGTAGCACCAGCATTGATGGCACAAGTCATGCTTCCTGGACTGGACCCAAATTGCATCAGACCAGCAACTCTCCTGAAACCTCTAGATTATTGTCTGGCATAACTACTTCTCATATCGAGTATTATAACAATTGTTGTCACATATACAAGTGTGTTCCTTGTTATATAATCTCTTTGTTATGTATGTCTGCAGGATCCAGAGCCTTCAGAAATGGACTTGCCAGGAACCAAGGTGAGATGCATGGCTGGCAATGTCTCTTACTGAGCCACACCAGCAGACATAAGTGTGTCAAGGAATGACAGCAACACCACTATCAAACCCTGAACGCGGCCAGTTTGGTTGTGATAATAATACTAGTTGCTATCATACAGCCATAGCCGTTGTGAAGATGCCGCGGGGTCTCCAGTGCATCTCCTGCACAAGGGTTGGATATCCAGACATGCTGATATCATGCACTACCATGGTGCCCATGGCCCAGACACACGCAGCATAAATCTATATTCAGCGACAGCCTGATCTTCCCCCCTGCTGTTATCTGTGCCGCTGCTGCTGCCGCCACGTCTGCTGCTGCACTGGTGATATAAACACACCCACCCCACTTCTTCCCACCAGGTTGAGCTTCACTCTGAGGCACACACTGTGCTTGACAGCTCCTTCTTTGTGAGCGGCTACATCCCCCGACTCACAAGCTATGAGACAGGCAACCCTAACCACGCAAGTCAGTGGGTACGTCAGTCACACTGACAACAACATGTGAATGCGTTCAGCAGCTGCGTGGTATGCTGATTGTTTTTTGTGGCGAATGAAGGTTTGCCTGCTGCCACAGATTTGAAGCAGTTGCATTGTCACCACATTGCATTAATTATAGTTATATTCACAAGTGATTAATGAAATCTTTTAGCTTGTTTGTCCTGCTCAATGCGGTTCCCAAGCAAAGCAACAGCACGAGGTGCCTGAAGCTTCTGCTATCGGGTAAAATTACCTGCAAATGATCTATTGCACGATTCCGCTGACACAGATATTGTTACCACTAGCAGTAATCCAGTCCAACTGAGGTTGACCTGTATGTGTTGCAACATGTCATTTGTCTGAAATAACACACAGATTGGTGTTACTTTTATAACAGCCTGCCTAGCTTCAATAAATTTTGTTGCACGTTTGTATGCCTGTTGCAGGAGGCTGGTGGTGAATTTGAAGTGGATGAGGAGATTGCTGATGAGCGATATGTAGCCGCTGCTGTCAAAGGCAAGTTGAGCGTTTGATATGATATACCACAAATTTACTAGAAACTGCTCATCATTGATCAAGGTCATTCATCCAGGGATGTTTGTGTGTTGTTTCAAGGAATGTAAAGGAAATCAAGCAGCTACTGGACCACATAACCAGTCTACTAATCTTGAAATGCTAGGCTGCTGCTGTAACAACTCAGGACACCAGGAGGGCTTTTATGGCTGCAACTGCTTTGAACCTCCAAGTTGACTTATTAGCAGGTTGCTAATCAGCTAACGTCAGCAGCAATCTGTCACAAGCGACTATCAGTCAGCGCTGCTCAGTGGCAGCAAACCATCATGCAGCTCCCTGCTGAAGAATATGGCACCAGCTGAGCTATCCTGCAAAGAAGTCAAATGGTTATCACTATTTCATTGATCCAATTGAACGTTTTCGGGGGCTTTTGTATCAAGTGTGCGACTGTTTCTGCTTCGCCATGCTCGCTTTCTATTTTGTCTTACTCAGGTGTGTGTTGCAGAACTTGCTCGTGCATGTTCATGTTGTAACAAATGCTACTTGGTTTGTCCAACAAAGCAACCAGCATGATGATGCACAAACAATTTCTTAGACAACTACAAGCAACCAAACTTCTCTGCAAAAGCAATAGACAGATGACCACAAATCAACACAGGCTTTTGCTGCTGCTGCTGCTGCTGTTGATGATGATGATTGTGGTGATTCCTCAGGCAAAGGCATCATCGTATTCAGTGCCTGCTCTCATGCCGGCATTGTGAACGTGATGAAGGACGTACAGAACCGAACAGGCAGCCCGCCGTATGCTGTGTTTGGAGGTGGGTTGCTGCTGCTGCTGCTGCTGCTGCTGGGGCCTCTGCAACGACAACAGCGACATATACATCTCTATTATTTGGGAGTTGCAATGTGTTGTGCATGCCGTCATGTGTCGATGGATTTTATCCATCTTTCTTTGCAGATGAACACCTCTTTAGCCCTGCCAAGCAGAACCACTGCTGATCAGGTATCTGTCACAGCTGCATATGCCAGAAGCCCTGTACTGATAGCAGCACTGTCACTGCTGTCACCGCAACTGTTTCGCCTGCTGCTGTCACTGCTGCCACTGCTGTCACTGCTGTCACTGCTGCCACTGCTGTCACTGCTGCCACTGCTGTCACTGCTGCCACTGCTGCCACTGCTGCCACTGCTGTCACTGCTGCCACTGCTGTTCCTGCAGGCTTTCACTTATCCCCTCGTGACACTGTCTCCCGCATTGAACCCACAGTAGCTGACATCAGCAGCATGAACCCCAGCCTGGTCGTGGCAGGTACACAACACTGACCGGCTCCATGCTGTCATGCTTTCATTCAAACCTGGGTACAACCCCCACACATAGTCAAACCCCCATGAGTGATTCATTAGCTCGCTGGTCTAGGGCTGGGGAGGGTTCAAGCCCCTCATGATGTACTGCATTGTATTATGTTGTGCTCATGCTGTCAGCTGCGGTCATTCATGCTGCGGTCATTCAGCACAAGTAGAAACAGAATTTGGGTACGTGCGTAAAGAGTATATGCAATATATATCTGTGTGCCATATTTAGTAAGTATACTTGGAGCTGCAGCTCACTGTCAGTGTCACATGCTTCCAAGTTGTGATCCACACAAGTGGAATCTGGACGTTAGCGAGCCGTACAAGCTCACAGTGTACAAGTACAGGCTCACAAATGTTTCTTGACATTTCACAGCTTGAAGTCAGTGCTAGTGTTGTAAAAAACCCGTTGCACGATACAGCCTACATCATGCACTGTGGTCCCTTACTTTCCTAGTTGAGACGTCTGCTGCTGCTGCTGCTGCTGCTGCTATCAGGCCATTGTACTGGCTGGCGGGCCAAGTTTTCCCTTGCTGCTGCCCTCAAGGACAAATTCATGCCGTGCTGTGTTGGGTCAAGGTTCAGCATCACAGCAGACACCCTGGGCTAGACTCATGATGATGCGCCTCCTCCCCTTGCAATCCATTGCTGTGATTCAAATACTGTAACCGGTCAGCTTCATGGTCATAATACACTGTATGCGGCATGCGCAGTTGCATACTTCTTGTGTAGTCACTAAACAGCATACAATGGCAATCATTGCGTGTCATACGTGTGCTGTGTTCCTTTATACTACTTGCAATGCAGTTTGATAGTGTTGTGCTGCAGTAGGCCCCCAGCTCGGCACCATTGTGAACCACAGCCTTGTCATGTGCTGTGTTGGAACTTAGGCTGGGCTACTAGTGGCACTCTCAACACTGTTGGGATGGAACTAGCAGGAGTGCAACAAGAGGCCATCTGCACAGGGACGTCCACCCAGCCGACTGTGTTGTGTTCATCTGATGCACTGTAGCCTTAGGCTGCTGCAGTTTGAGGTATAGTTCTGTTGCGGCCCTTCACATGCTGTTTGATTGCAGTGCTAGCACAGGATTGTGAATGCATTACTGATGCCCTCACAACCCTGTGCTGGAATCACACAGCATGTGGAGGGCCGCAACAGACGGGCAACAAATTGTCAAGCAGCAAGATTGCCTGCTCCTGTTGTTAACAGGCTGGTGCGGTTATAATCAGCACTGCACCTGCAGCGTCAAGCTGCAGCAGTCGTTGCTGACGTGCAGAGCTTGGCCGTTGATCCAACAGGGGGCACAGCATGCAGCCGCTGCATTCACGGTCACAGCAGGGCCCAGCGAGTAGGGCTTAGCTGTCCCATGACGGGGGTGTGGCCACCTTCGTAAGCGGCCAATAACACTGTGTGGCGGGTGTTTGCAAACCCTCAGCCCTGAAGCACTCACTCCGCAAGGGAATCCTCTTCTTACCACGTGACCAAGATATGCCTCATAAATTGACTGAGGCACGGGACAGCGACCTTGCTGAACCACACTAGCCCTAGGACTATCTACCGTCCATGACTCAGTCATCGGATGCATCCAATGTTGCACAGCTCTCAATCCAATGATCGAATGATTTATTGTTTCATCAAGGGGCCAACGTGATGAGGTGGACGGCGAATGCCAGTAGGTGGGTGAGAAGCAGCTACAGAGGCCCGTAATACATCATGCTACAGCAGCAGCAAGTTGGTGGGTCACCTAGTAGGTGGACAGCGCAGTCCTCAACGTTGCTTCTGGTCAGGTGTACACAGGCCCAAAATGCTCATACACAAAACAACCTGGGCAAAGGATCAAGCACTGCTTGCAGACAGGACTCTGTATGTTTTCATGTCATGGCAGAACTGTGCATGTGGTGCTTGCAGCCACAGGGACAGGAGCTGATAGACAGAGAGTTACACATGTCGCTGGCAAGCTGCTGTGGTACCAACGTTCTTGCCAAGTTTAGGTGATTGATTTGGCTGATGCTGCGCTGCATGCTGCTGGCGTTCGTAATGGCTGACAGGCTGGCATCTGCTACTAATACTGTCCCTGCAGCTGCGACAGCATTTTGGGAGCTGCTGCTGCTGAACAAGCTGATACCAACAGGCAACACTGGCAAGGCTACTGCTGGGACTGGCAGCGGCTCGTGGTTTCCATCAGCAAGTCATAGTGTAATAGTCTATACCGTAACGCCTCTTGCAAGAGCCAAATTTATTGCCCAAGTATGCCCGGTGGTATTTTTCCGGGACCTGCTGGTGTCATGTTTCTGGCACACACATCAAAAATCATCAAAAATCTCAACTTGTTGCATGGCTCAATTTCTTTTACATCAAAAACCATCCTCTTGAATTCATAGTCAAGTAAGAACACTGCGCAGTCAAGTGACCTGCAGCTACCAACGCATTCTAAGGATAAATATATTCTGTGACATACTCAACGGAATCGGCTGCAGTCTTACCTTGAGGCATGCTGGCTGTTTTTTCCCCGGCCCCTGAAAGACCTTGTGCCTAGTAATCAGTGGTGTTGACATGTACGTGTAGCAGTACTACAGTGTAAAACCATATTCAGCTCATGCAACCTTCGGTATGCCAAAGCAGATGCACAGCATGCAGCAGTAGCATTGTAGCCGGCTAGGTGCCCTGCATGTCAAAGTTGCTGATGTGAGGATTGTTGAATGCACAGCTCAGGCAGCAGCTGCCTGGACGCATGCATTAGTACTGCCACGTTCGCAGAGATGGCAGCTGCTAGTTGCCAATGGCTGGATTTCAACTGTCCATCATTATTAAGGTAGACAGCAGGCCCCAGGGTCTGTACGGTATGCTAGGGCAAGCTGCTCAGGCTGGCACCCCTACAGGTTTGAAGCACGCTGTGCAGGTTGCAGCTCCCCCATTCGGCAGTTTGCTGTCCAAATTGAGGAAATGCGACGTGACATCGAGGTCGAACTCACTGCATGGCGAAATCCTTGTGAACTGGCGGTGCTGCAGCACAATCCGTAGACTTGAGGAATCCAGGAACCTACGAGTGGCATTGGTAATCGTGCGAAAAATATCTCCAGGTTCAAACGCTTCCCGACAGTTCGTGATACAAGAGTGAACATAACCAGAGCGACCGAGTGTGCGCCATGTCTGTGCAGGGCAGCTGGGCCGCAAAGAGATGCCGTCAAGCTGCTGCATCCCTGCCAGATGGTATTAGTGCAGATAATCAACGCTCAATCGGCTGTGACCATACTTCCGTGCCTTTTGGCAAGTAGCCCCGCAACAAGCTGAAAGCTGCCAAAGTACAGCACGCCAGCATCTGGCGTACCCTTTGAATGCATACAGATAGGAATATGGCCTGCTCGACACAGGCTCAGACAGGCTGTGCAGCTGTGTCGCAGGGAATAAGGGCTCTTGCTGCAACTGTTCTTCCGTCTGGTCACCTGCAGTGCTGCTCCTCGGCAGTGGCACTGGCAGACATCATTAAGCTGAGATGTACGCTGGACACTTATGCCTTTAGTTTGACCGCTCGCCCTCAATCTGTCGCCCGTCAGCACCTTCACCGTCGCAACAGCAGTGCTTTCTGTTCGTCGAATCCGGGCACAGTTCATGCTCCGCACACAAATCAAAACGCACGATTAATATGCTATGAGTGCTTTTCCCGATGGCCCAGTGGTCAGGCCCCTCAACCTGCCACAGGCCCCTGTCTTCAGACCATCTACAGCTGAGTTTGCAGACCCTCTCAGATTCATAGCCTCGATTCGAGCTCAAGCAGAGCAGTATGGCATATGTAAAATCATACCACCTGAGGGCTGGGCTCCACCGTTCGCTATTGACAAACAGAGCTTCAAGTCCCCAACAAACATACAGGCCATCCATGAACTGCAAGAACGTCTGGGGCTTTCAGCGCAGCAGGAGTTCCACGAGGACCTCAAGCAGTGTATGCTGCAGGAGGGGAAAGCCATCAAGAAGCCTCCTGTCTTCGCAGGCAAGGAGATTGACTTGTACAAAATGTACAAGGCAGTCCACAAGCGGGGTGGCTATGCAGCAGTAACAGACGACAAGAAGTGGAAAGACATCGTTCGCATCCTGCAGGTGCGTTTGGGCCACTCTAGTTACTGCATCTGTCTTTGAAGCGTCAAGATGCTGCGCTGTATGCTGACCTGTGCCTTTGTTTGCAGCTGCCAACCAGCAACAACAACGCCTCCTACAGCTTGCGACAGATCTATCAAAAGTATCTGTTGCCTTTCGAGGATTATGCGATTGATAAGTTACGAAGGGAGATGGATGCAGCAGCAGATACCTCTTCAGAAGAGCCCGAACAGGAAGAGGAGCCCGCAGCAACAGCATCGGTGGAAGCAGGAGCTGAAAAGCGGCAGAGATCTCCGGATGACGAAGAGCTACCAGCGAAAAAGCAAAAGAAGGTTAAGGTACGATTCCAGCAAGCGCAACGGCAGTGCTAGCACCGTTTGTTCGCTCTAACCAGTTCCGATGCTTGTGCAGGGAGACCGAAGCTCTGGCGAGCCAGATGCAGGACTCCTACGTGCTGCTAGCCGTCCCAAGAAGCCAATTGCAACTGCCGTACGCATTCCAAAGAACATTGACGTACTGGTCTGTGAGCTATGCCAAGGTGGTCACCACGAGGACCAGATCATCCTGTGCGATCACTGCGACCGTGGCTTCCACATGTTCTGCCTCAATCCACCATTGGACAAGGTTCCTGCTGGCGAGTGGGCATGTCCGATCTGCCTTCAAGCCAGGAGCGGGCCATCAGCCATGCGACCTGGGACTGAGATGTCGTGGGGCGAATTCGAGAAGATTGCTGCTGCTACCAAGCGGACATATTGGGGAGGTGATGCCAGGGCTCGCAAGGTGGGCGGAGGAAATGACTTGGTGATTTTGCACGACAGGTGCAACAGTCCATTTGGGCGGGACGGACCAGAGGTTTTATAGCTGCACTACCTGTCACCCTTCAATGCATACATCGCTCGAATACTCGAAAACAAGCTGGCCTTGCACTCTGGTCAGCAGCTCTTCGTGTATGCTGCTTGCCGCTCTGTCCTCATGCCACGTGTCCTGCAGCTCTCTCTGCCCTCGTGTTCTCAAAGTTTGCTGCCTTGTACTATTGAACAACCGCATGATTGCGAGGTTGACACACGTTGCAGTTCTCCTTGTTTGTCGTGCTCTCAGGCCACAGCAGACCAGATAGAGATCGAATACTGGCGGGTGGTGGAAGAAGCTGAGGAGCCATTTGATGTGGTGGTAGCTGCTGACTTGGACACGTCACTAACAGGCAGTGGCTTTCCTGTCTCACAACAACTCAAGGCACAGCGTGGCAACAAAATCCAGCAGAGAAAACCCCAGCAGCAGCAACACCTGGCGATGGGGCAGCAGCAGTTTGGTGATGCGGCACACCAGCAGCTGCATGTGTCCGGGGAGCTAAAACCTAAGCCCTCGGGTGGCAAGGCCAACAAGGATGCTGCTGCCGGCAGCAGACCTGGCAGCAGCAAAGGAGCCAGTGGCATCAGTAAAGCAGCAGCAGCGGGTAGCGGCAAGCCCAGCAGCAAAGCCGGCAGCAAAGCAGGTACCCCGTCAGCAGCCGGTCCTGCTACACTCCCACTAGACCTGAAACCTGCTGCTGCTATCCTCAAGGCAGTAGCTCCCAGACTGTCAGACATAGCCGCAGGCATAACTCTTGACCCGGCTGAGGCCCTGGCAGCAGCGGCAGCAGCAGCAGCAGCAGCAGAACCTGGCGGCCTGGCCCCCAAGGGCCCCTCTAAGGAGAAACCTCCTAAGAGTATGACCAGCAGGAGTGGGCGGGTGATTATCCGCAAGTCGCCGAGTGGCAGGGAAATGCAAAGTGCTACAGTGCACCTTGAAAAACATGCCGGCAGCAGCAGCAGCACAGCAGCAGCAGCAGAAGCAGGTGGTGGTGATGCTGCAGGTGCTGTGGGCCTGCAGCAGGACCCTGAAGCTACTCAGGAGGCTGCTGCTGATCCTGCTGCTGCTGCTGCTGATGGTGATCACCCTGATCTGGCAGCAGCAGCAGCAGCAATAGCAGGGCCTGAAGTAAAGATGGAACCTCCTACAGTTGACCATGCTGCCACCGCTGGTGATGCTGCTATTGCTGCAGCTGCTGGTGCTGGTGCTGCTGCTGCTGCTGCGGGTTGTGGTGGCTGCGGTGAGTCAGTGAGGGAGACCACCCCCAGCCCAGCAGCAGCAGCAGCAGCAGCAGCAGCAGCAGGTACTGCAACACTTGAACCAGCAGCAGCAGGTACTGCAACACCTGAACCAGCAGGAGCAGCGACACCACCACCAGCATCAGTGCCAGAAGCCACTGCTGAAGGACTCATCACCCATGAACCAGCAGCAGCAGCAGCAGCAGGGGAAGTGCCGCTCACAGCAGGTCTAGATCTGTCAGTGGTGCCACTGGCAGAAACAGCAGAGGTGCCAGCAAAAGCTGATCCTGTAAACCCAGCAGCAGCAACAGCAGCAGCAGAGGTAGTGGTGAAGCAGGAGGCTGCAGATGCTGCAGGTGCAGTAGATAAGTCTGTGCAGAACCTGGCGCCTGTGCCGTACGACCCAGCAGCAGCAGCAGCAGCAGCAGCAAGCACGCCACCTCCATCAGCTGGTGCCATGCGTGTATCTCAACGGCCACAGCGCAAGCAGGCAGGTCCGCCACGGTGGCGACACAGGTCCGAAAGTCCGATGCCATCACCAACACCTGGGCCTGCTGCCGCCGTTGCGCTGCCGTCTGCATTGGCAGCAGCAGCAGCAAGTGGTGATTGGGAGGAGGGAAGCATTGCGCCTGAGCAGCAGGCTGCAGGGCCAGCAGCAGTACCTGGCTTCACACCTAAAGATCCATTGCTGCTAGCGGCGGCACTTGCAGAGTACTCTAAGCATCCTTGGAATCTGAATAACATTCCAATGCAAACTGGTGAATGGTCCAGCTGCCTGGTGCTCCTGCAGAAAGCAGCAGCAGCAGCAGCAGCCATCCGTAAGAGCAGTGAAGGCAGCGCAAAGTCCAAGGTTGATCCCAGTGTGCCTCCTCCTGCAGCAGACCCAGCAGCAGCAGCAGCAGCAGCAGCAGCAGCAGCAGGGCCTACAGGTGCAGCGGCTGCTACTGCTGCTGCCGCTGCTGCTCCTCCTGCTGCTGCTGCCGCCACTGTCAGCAGTGTAAGCAGTGTCCAAGGTTTGTTGGTGCCTCGTATGACAATCGGTTGCATGTTCAGCAGCAGCTGCTGGGCTGTGACTGATCATCTGCTGTTTGGTGTGAGCTACATGCACATGGGAGAGCCCAGGAAGTGGTATGCGGTGCCAGCAGACCACAGCAAGAAGTATGAGGTGAGAAGTGTGAGGGGGAGGAGGGGAGGAAGGAGGACTCAACAAGTTTTGAGTGTAACATTTGAAGTGTGACATGATGAATATGACATGCGAAATGTGAAATGTGTTAATATAACATGACACCCAACCACATGGCTTTCTTCATGTTGACTGCGCCTGGAAGCTGGCGTTCCTTCACATTGTGTGCAACTCCTTCTGTATGCAGTCCATCCCCATACTATATGCTTATATTCTGTTAGGGTGCACAACACACACTCATGCTGAGGTGTATAAATTGCGCATGCTTTCTTGTATGTGATTGTATTTTTGTATGTGTATGATTCCTTTTTGAACAACCTGCCCAAGAGAAAAACGTTGTGCATTTTGCTTATATGTGTGTGTATATGTGAGAGTACCGTCTGAGACGGTGAACGTATCCTTCTACACCAACCTGCTCCAGAGAAACGACGATGTGCATGTTGTGTATGTGTGTCTTTCAGGATGCTTTGCGCACGCTGCTGCCCGGTCAGCTTGATGCTCAGCCTGAGCTGCTGGACCAGCTGGGCACCATGATCCACCCTAGGAGCCTCAAGAAGGAGGGAGTCGCAGTCTATTCACTGCTGCAGGTCAGTGACACATATTTACAAAGTTTCAAATTGTTTCATGTAATTTGTTGAAATATGTAATACTCTGATCTAAATAGTTTCAAATTGTTTGTGCTCACTCCCTAGGTCCACTGCCCTTGGAGAGCAGCTCAGCGCCCCAGCAATTGCACTGCTACAGGGCAGCTGATCTACTTGCTGCTGCAGGTCAGATGTCTTACTCCCCATTGCAGATTTCATTTATTTTATATATTATTTTATTTTATTTTATTTTATTTTATTTTATTTTATATCTTTTATTTTATATATTATTTTATATATTTCAGCCCAGACATGGTGAACTGAACGCCCATGAGGCATGTGCAGGACATGTACTGCTGTACTGAACACTTGCAAGTTGGCCATTGTGCTCTTGTGTTCAACAACTGTCAAATGTGCAGGAGGCTGGCACCTTTGTTGTCACTTTCCCATCAGCGACCACTGCCAGTTTCAACACCGGGTTCAATGTGGTTGAGAGTGTGACTGCTGCTCCTCCTGACTGGTGGGAGTGGGCAGAGCTGGCAGCAGCACGATACAGGGCAACCAGAAGAGTGCCGGTGAGACGGAGTGTTTCATTGTTAGTTTATGCATAGTATGTATATATTTTAATATTCCATTGTTGCTTATGTGTGTATAGTATGCATGTGACATCGTTTGTTTGTGACGTACACTATACACTTACATCGTGGACAGTGATGGCATGGCATTGCGGGATCCAGACAACTTTGAGATATTGCACACATGTATCAACCTGGCTTCCTTTTATCATTTCTCACTACCACCCCTGCTGCTGCTGCTGCTGCTTCTGGGGTCTTCCTTGACTTGCTGCTGTCCAGTTGTTCAGCCACGACCGTCTGCTGCTAGAGTGTGCCGCCTCTGCTGCCATCAGCAGACCTGTCGCTGCTCAGCTGCTGCCGGCACTGCTGAAGATGATTCGGCGGGAAGAGGTCCTCAGGCTCCAGCTGTGGAGTGCAGGTGAGGGCAGCACCAGCTGTCTCTGTTGATACAATATACCTCTGTCGTTGGAAGAACTTCACAGTCATATCCACTGGAAGTATTTCATAGTGCATGTGTGTTGTTTTGTACACATATGGTGATTGATTTGATTTCAATGTTTGATAGTAGGGTATTACTGGGAGCGGGACAGGACATTGTGAACTAGCAGACTATCTAGAATTTTGACAGGGGTGGCAGGTTATAACAACAAACGGAGTCGATGAGAAAATGTTATGTTTTGAGGTTTGTAAGGGGACTGCCAGATTTTGCATGTGCATGTGCTGGCTTGCAACTCTGCGCTTTTTCCCCTCTTTCTTTTTGCTTCTGCTGCCTCAACAAGCACCACAGCGTGTCTCTCAAGTCCTTTTTCTGCTGTGATTATGAATCTGTCTTGACTGCAAAACCGCTCTGGCTGTGAAAGCATGGATGCCATTAACATTGGCACTCTCATCATCCTTATAACAGACTATCTGTGTCTGTGTCTGTGTTTGTGTACAGTAGCACCACTTACTTTTTCCATCAATTTCACGCAAAATCTTCATGCACGCTTGTGCTGGTACATGTGCAGGTGTTCGTAAGAGTCGTGCGATCAATTTCTCCAGGGGCATGACTGCAGGAGATTCACAAGATGCCGAGTGTGCCACCTGCAGGTGCGCCTCACTGCCAAAAACCGCTTGTTACATAGGTTGTTATGAAATCTGCTCACAATGTGAATCACTGGCAGCACATCACACCCGTCTCGCTTCCTGATCATCACATGGATTCATATGTCACAAACAAACATGAATAAGGGACATGAATCACAACAACACTTGGAAAAATATTCCATACAGAGATGAGTCACTCACCTGAACTCACTGATATGGATAGAGCTACATGTGATTGTATACACACACATCATATACAATACATAGCTATTATATAATGAGTGTATACAGCTACATCATATACTCTGCTTCAGCGCCTCACCACACCAGCAAACCTCCATTCCACATAAACATAACATCGACAAACAGGCAACACACAGGACTGCAACATGTCATGCATATCCAGAAGACTTGGTCTAATCACTCTTGTATACTCTCTGATTACTTCCTGCAGGGCTCCCCTCCACACGCTGGCTCTGGAGTGTGACTGCTGTGCTGGCCGCTTTGTGTGTCCTCATCATGCTGCTGCCCTGTGTGAATGTGGTCCCAAGGAGTGGCGCCTGCTGTTCAGGTTCACGCTGGCTCAGCTGTATGACAAGCTGGCAGCAGCAGCAGCAAAGGTGGACATGGTGAGCCGCTCATGTTGGGCAGTCAGTTATTATTGACTGTTTTTCTTTGCTTCCTGCCCGTATTCAGGTGTCATGCAGTATACTGTATCACACACATTCTTTCCCGTGTGCATGTGTGGGTGTTTGTGCAATTTGTGCAAGGATGATTGACAGTGTGTGTGGTACCCAGGCAGGCTTCTGCAAGCACTGCGCTCATTGGGTAGTATTCCTGCAGTATCATAATCTCCCCTGACAATCATAATAATCAACACTGCTGTTATCACTGCTGTTGCTATTGCTGCTGTGCATACACAGAGTGTTGCTGATCTTGAAGCAGCAGAGGAATCCTCCCGAGCTGCAGCAGCAGAGGTCAATGTGCGAAAGGCCATTGCAGTCGTGCATGCAGCAGTAGCAGCCAGAGACCTGAAAACAAACCCCATTACTGCTGCTGCTAAGGCTGAAGCTGAACAGGAGTTGGCTGCACGGCCAGCACGGGCACCACTGCTGCCAGCAGTAGCAGCAGCAGCAGAGGAGGAGGAGGCTGATGATGATCAGGAGGATGATGCTGTGTGCAAAAATACAACAAGTGCTGCTGCTGCTGCTGCTGCTGCTGCTGCTGGAGCAGATGGGCTGCAGCAGGATGCAGCGCTGAACAAGAATGAGAAGCAGCAGCAGCAGCAGCAGCTGCTGCTGCTGCCAAATGGCAGTGGCATGGGACAGAGGGCAGTGTCCATGGACTGTGAGCAGCAGCAGCAGCAGCAGCAGCAGCAGCAGCAGCAGCTGGGAAACCTGTCACTCTTGAAACCTGTCCCTCCCAGCCCTGCTGATGTCAAAGTGCTTGATCAGCACTCGACTCCTGCTGCTGCTGCTGGTGATGGCAGCACTGATGCAGCAGGAGTGCCTGAGGTGTCTACAAAGGCAGCAGTAGCAGTGGATGAGCAGCAGCATGTGCAGTTGGGTGAGGCAGATCCAGCAGCAGCAGCAGCAGCAGCAGGGGATGGAGAAGGTGCACATGGTGGTGGAGGAGCAGCAGGACGGAAACGCCGCTCAAGGTTCAGCAGTAAAGCAGCTGAGTCTCCTGCTGCTGCTGCTGCTGCTGCTGCTGGTCAGCAGGCAGAGGAAGAGGATGAGGACCTGCTGGATTGTGCTCAGTTGCTGTTGCAGTTTGAGCAGCAGCAGCAGCAGCAGCAGCTTGGCACCAGGAGCAGCAGTGGCTCAGATCACTCAGAGAAGGATAAAGCTACTGCTGCTGCTGCTACAACAGACGGTGGGCAGGACAAATCTGTCACTGAAGGTGACAGTATCACAGCGGCAGCAGCAGCAGTGGAAGCAGGGGCTGCTAGTGGCGAAGATGATGAGCAGCAGCAGCAGATGGACGCAGCGCCATTAGATGGTCATGATCACGCTGCTGGTGTCTTAGTGGCTCTGGCCAATGATGCTGCCATGGCAGCAGCAGCAGCAGCACAAGGGCGTACAGAAGGTGAAGAGTATTGTTATTTTTTCAGTGACATGGACTCTTCATCTGCATCATCAGGGGAGTCTGGATCTGATGGGATCTCTGATCTGGGATCAACCTCGGACGATGATCAGGGATCTAGATCAGATCATGATGGGGATGCATCTGGATCAGCGTCTGACAGTGATCCTGGCAGCAAGCCCAGTGTTGATCAAGCCCAGCAGCAGCAGCAGCAGCAGGAAACTCAGGAAGCAGTAGAGCAGGTCAAGGAGCAGCAGCAGCAACAGCAGCAGCATGACGAAGATGAGGATATGCTCAGCAGCAGCGACAGCGAGCAGCAACAGCAGCAGGATGAGTCTGATAGTGACTATGTAGCGGGCGATGGGGGCAGCAGGCGAAGATCTGCCAGGCGGAAGAAGCCAACTCAGCGGCTGCTGCTGGCAGCAGCGGACAATGTTGAGATGTCTGGAGCATCCTCTGAGTTGAATGACGACGACAACGACAGCATTGCGCAAGGAAACACCCAGAGTCGAAAGAACGGCACAGCTTATCACAACAGCAGCAAGGGTTTCGGGTCCAAGCCTAAACCCCAGAAGCAGCTGCAGCAGCAGCAGAAGTGTGTCAGCAGCAGAAAAGGCAGTCAGGAATCAGAATCTCCCATATTGGACAAAGCCGCGGAGCGTGAGCTCCGCCGGCAACGTCGTGAGCGGCGCCGTCGTCGACAGCGGCGACAACTGCGTCGTGAGCGACAGGCCCAGCAGCTTGATCACCCCAGGGAGCTTGATCGACTCCGCAAGCGGCTAAACCGCCGCCGTGAGGCCTGGCAGGCCAAGGTCCAGGGTTTATTGGGGTCTGGGGGCGCCACTGCTGATGAGATCCAGGGTTTACTGACCAGGGGTCAGCAGTATCTGTGGGGGGGTCTGGAGTCTGATGTTGCTCGGGGGCTGCAGCAGCGGCTGCTGGATGCTTTGCGATGGGCAGCAGAGGTGAGCGCGGTACAGAGTTTCCTTGAGTATGCTTTGGAGTCTGTTTGGACATTGTTTGAAGTCTTTTTGCAACTGGTTTGAAGTCTTTTTGCAATTTTTTGCAAAGAGACTTTGGTTGGGAGTCTTTTTGCAACTGGTCTGGAGTATCCTTGCACTTGATAGTCCCTGGTGTGTCATGGACTACCCAGACGATGATTTTTCCAGATAGGAATGTTTCATGTGGATTCTTCTACAGACTAAGTTGGCACTCTTCCCACTCGTTGACACAGAAAGTAGTGTATGGTCCTCGAAATCGTACCCTAAGGTTTGTGTCAAAGGTTTGCTGATATCATAATCAGTGAGACTGCAGTTGCTGTGGCTTTGCACAGCAGTTGCTGCAGCACACATTTAAAACCAACTCAATAATAATGACTGGAGGCTGTTTGTACCAGGTAGCAGCTTTACTAGAAGCCACTCCAGCTTGGAACTTGTGTGTTTTGTGTATGTTGCAGCCATGTTTGGCTCCCTACATCCTGTGTTTCTTTGGCAACTTACTGACCTAAGTTTGACCGCCTATTCATCCTGGTTTGACCGCCTGTATTCTGTGTGTCGCTACACATGATCTCTGTTTGTACACCTAGCTGTCTCAAATTGACCATGTACATTCTGTGTTTGACTGCATATGACACTCCTTTGACCACCTAGCTGTCTCAACTTGACCACCTACATTCTGTGTTTGACTGCATATGACACTTCTTTGACCAGTGGATCGTCTTCTTTTGCCTGCATCTTATACTGCTTTGACCACTAATAACCTATGTTTGACCGCATGCAAGTTATCTGTGACCACCTGCTCATCTGTGTTTGACCACTGTCAGGTTGAGAGAGCCGTCAAGAACCAACCTCGGACACACTATGAGGTGGTGGCCAAACTGCTGTCAGTTCAGCCGCCTCCCCTAGCAGTAGAAGGTCTAGAAGAGCTTGAGGCAGCAGCAGCAGCAGCACAAGCATGGAGGGTCAAATACTACAACACCATAGGACTTCCAGCAGCAGCGGCGGCAGCAGCAGCAGGCCTCACTGGTGCTGCTGTCCCTGCTGCTGCCGCTGCTGCTGCTGTTGGCAGCAGTGCCGAGGGTGACACTGCTGCTGCTGCTGCCGCCGCTGCCGCTGCCAAGGCTGCTGCTACTGTTGCTGCTGCTGTTGCAGCAATAGATGCAGCATTTCCAGCTGCTGCTGAGATGCTGGAAGGCAAGCAGCGCAGCAGCAGCAGCAGCCCACAGGTGGCAGCAGCGGCAGCGGCTGCTGCTGCCGCTTCAGCCGCTTTCATTGGCAAGCAATTTGATGTCAAGGTGCTGGAGGAGCTGGCTGATGAGGTACGCTGCTGCTGCTGCTTCAGCTGCTACTTCAGTCATTTGATCTTGCAGCATATACAACCTCCTAACAGATAATTTCATTATTATTAAGACAAAGAACACCCCCCCTCTTCAGGCCCTATTTAAAACATCACACTACTCGGTCCATCAGGCAACAAGCTTGCTGCTGTGTGTGCTGTTTTGTGTTTCCTGGTCAGGTGTCTCATGTTGGCCTAGAACTCCCTGAAGTCCAGTTCCTGAGAGCCAGGCTGGAGTCAGGCCAGGAGCTTCAGGCCCGCATGGCAGCAGTGCTGGCAGCAGAAGGGGAGGACAGATGTGACATACCAGCCCTGAGAGCACTGCAGCAGCATGTGGCCAGCTGTGGTCTTGCTCTCTCAGGTAGGCAGATAGTGACCAGCACTATGGACTTGTCTGCTCTTAGATACCTCCTTAACTCGGTGCTTGTCCTCTTTTCCATGCAGTGCTTGATAGATTGGTTCAGCACCAGTTGCTCAACACCACCATCTATACCTGCTGAGCTGTTCGCGATGCTGTTTCACCGCTGTCGCACCAAGTCCTTCCCTGATGTCACCAGGTGCTGGCTATTAGATGTCCAATACTCATGAAAGAAGCGACATGCAGGGTTATCATATTTGGTATATTTGATATATTTGAAATAAAAATCTGATATGTTTGAGGAGTTTGTTGTATGTTTGATAAAGTATATAACCTTGTTATTTATTTGAAAGTACATATGTGTGTTGCAGGTCTTGATGACCTGGCAGCTGCCCTGGATGCGGCAGAAAGGATGCAGGCACGTGCTCGTGACAGCATACGCATGCGCAAGCCCATGGCGGAGCTGCAGCAGCTGCTGGAGGATGCTGCCAGCATGCCGGTCTATGTGCCTGAGGTGGAAGCTGTGGGGAATCTGCTGGCCAAGGCACATGACTGGCTGAGGAAGGCCGGGACAGCTGCAAGCCAGGTATGATGGTGGTGAAGTTGGTGATTACTTCAAAACCTTTTTCTCGTCATACAGAATAGGAGGCAGCTTGGTCAAGAAGGAATGCAGATTGTAGCTTGAGAAGATGCTTCAAATTCACCTGTAACGCTGACAACTTCAAGACCTACTCCACTTTGCTGACCTCTGTCAAATTTAATCAAACTTTCATGTGCCTACAATGTGTCCATGTATTTAGAGCAAATGGTTTGGAGTATATATGATTAGCATCAACAGATCTACTACAAAAATCATGACAATATCCGCATCAATATTTCATCTTTTCTCAGTTATTGCGAATACTACTCAAACCATGTCTACAGGGTGGTCCTCTGAAGTCGCTGCGTGAGTTGCTTCATGCGGGGGAGCGTCTAGGTGTTGAGACGCCGGCCACTGAGGCCCTGAGGGCTCGCATCAGAAGAAGGGAATGGGAGGAGAGCGCCAGGCGGGCCCTGGGGGGGAAAACAAGCCTCAGCAGCTTGGCAGGTAGGTGCTGGTTGCAAAATAAAAGATGTGTACTTGAAGCAGTTGACAGTGTGCACATGTTTATATATATTATTCTTTCTGATCCACTTGTTCTTTGTTGAGCTGCCAGTCGCTGCTTCTTCACTAGAGTATGCAGCAACACCTTGGCTTTTGTGAAGAATCAAGAGTGGGTCAACATCAGACTGTGCTTGCTTGAGAGTTCATGAGCATATCCATTCTTCCCCAATAATGACCATCACATTGCAGAGCTTCTTGAGGAGTCTGCACGGCTGGGTGCCGTTGGCAGCCGGCATGCAATAAACCTCAAATCCAGACTGGAAGCAGCACTGCAGTGGGACCAGGCAGCAGCAGCACTGCTGGGGCGTGCGCTGGCAGCAGCAAGTAACAAGATGCAGGCACTGGCTCAGGCTGGCCTGGTAGATGAAGAGTCACAGGCAGCATACCAGCCCCTGGTGTCAGCCTGGGCGGGCCCTGAGGGCCAGGATGCTGCTGCTGCTGCTGCCGTAGCAGCAGCAGTGGACAGTGAAGCAGCAGCAGGAGGAGGTGCAGGAGGCGGTGGATTGATCAGGTCTAGGGCAGGCAATGCTGCTGCTTCTACAGCAGCAGCGCTACAGGCACTGGCAGCATTTGAGAGAGCTGCACAGGCAGAGGCAGCAGCAGCAGAAGGAGAGGCAGAGGAATCAACTGCTGCTGCTGCTGCTGCTGCTGGTGAGGAGCCTGCAGACCAACCCATGGCTGACCGGCAGCAGGAACCTGCTGATGCAGACCAACAGCAGGAACCTGCTGGTGCTGCAGCTGGGCCTGAGGGCCAGGCTCAGGGTCCTGATGGTCAGGCTGCTGATGTTGTTGAGCCTGTGGCTCAGGCTGCTGCCGGCTCAGGACCAAGTCAGGATGCTGTGGCTGCTGGGCCTGACAGCCAGGCTGAGGCGAATGCGTCCGGCCTGATCAGCCTGGCAGAGCTGAGTCAGCTTGTCCAGGCTGGCAATGCACTGGGGGTGAGGATGGAGCGACTGGCAGAGGCACTCAAGCTACAGGTGAGATCCCGTCCAAAGTTTGTAACATTTTTGTAACATGTCAGTTGTTTTAATTCCACAACACAGAGGCATCTTTGCGCACAGGCAGGGTTGCTTTGGCCAACTGGGGGCTGTTCTGAGCAACTGGTGGTGCTAGTGCTGATGAGTGTGCACCTGGACCTGTATGGCCATCACTGGGATCAACAAAATGCAACATCTCCAAGTCATTATTAAGTCTTAAAAAGGCATTCTGGCATACCATTACGCCAGCGAGCAGGCATGCTTGGCACATGTGATAGTCAAGGACCCCCTGTGTTATGTATTACAAATTTCCTCATGTAAATTGCTGCTGCTGTTTCAAACGTGCATAACCCAACCGACACCTCCCCAATCCTCCATACTGTTATCTGTCCAGGCTGGTTGTAACAGTTGGCAGAGCCGGGTTGAGGGTCTGCGCCAAGAGATGGCCAGCGGGCAGCTGCCCACCCCTGATCATGTTCAAGATCTGTTAATAACAGCAGCAGCAACAGGTGCAGCACTGGGCCACATGGACGACCTGCAAGCTGTGCTGCTGGAGGGCCGCACCTGGCAGGCAAAAGCAGCAGAGGTACTGCAGCAGCAGGGGATAACGACAGCAGCAGCAGTGGAGGCTGAGGTTGTGTGGAGTCCTGAGGCTCAGGCTGTGGCTGAGAGGGACACAGCAGCACTGGAAACCCTGATAGGTGGGTGCTGCACCTTTTGCCATATTAACGACAACTACTGACAATATTAATAATGATAACAATAATAGAATATAAAAGTATTATGATTTGTGCCCTAATCTGTGGCCTGTCAACAACCTTTCTATCGTCCGAGATTACTGCCTGTCTATTATTACTTGATTTCCGTGTAGAAATACTGAATATAATGTAGTTATTATAATATAAAATTATAATATAGCATTATTACTCTGCTACTGGCTGCCGGTTGCTCGGATGATGCTCTGATCAAGTACCAGTCCAACACTCAGCAGCATGTCACTAGTCAGATCATGTGACAAGGTGGCGTGTCACATCGACATGTGTTATGACAACGCTTGTTTCTAACACTTGTTTCAACACTTGTTACGTTTTTGCAGATGATGGTGAAGCTATTGGCCTGGCCTTCCCTGAGCTCCATTCCCTCCAGAACAGAGTAGCAGCAATGCACTGGCAGGCCAGGGTATATCAAAAGTACAAGCTGCTGTTTGACCTGCACATGGCAGCAGCAGCAGCACGCAAACAACAGCAGCAGCAGGAACAGGAACAGAACGCTGCTGCTGCTGCTGCTGCCGCCAATCAGGCTATGGAGGCTGATCAGCAGGGAACAGAGGCAGCAGCAACAGCAGTAGGAGGGAATGCTCAGCAGCAGCCTCGTGCAGATTCTACTGCTGCTGCTGCTGCTGACGATGCAGGACAGCAACAGCAGCCAGCAGCAGCAGCAGCAGAGGATCTGCTCGCAGATGAGACGCTGCTGGAGCCTCCCACAGAATCAGCAGCAGCAGCAGAGGACGACTTCGACCCTGCCGCAGTTATCGCTGCTGTGCCTGCTGCTGCTAAAGGCAGCCTTGAAGAAGCCCTGAAGCTTCTGCAGCTTGCTGGCTCACTGCCGGTGGACCAAAGCATGCTGGATATCCTTGCACGCGCTGCTGCTGCTGCTGTCCAGTGGCAGGATGGCGTCAAATCGCTGCTGCCAGGGCCCAATGGCGTCCCCAGCCGCCGGGGGCTAACAATGCATGAGTTTCTGGAGATACTGCAGGCTGGTCAGGCGCTTCCTTTCAGATTAGAAGGCATTGATCAGCTCAGAACGGTGTTAGCTGCACACAATGGCTGGGAAGAGCATGCCAGGGCTGCTTTGGAGCAGGTCCAAGCTGCCGCTGCAGCAGCAGCAGCAAGAGCAGCAGCAGGAGCAGCAGCGGCGATTGGTGTTGGGCCTGACCGGCCGCTGTTGGCTGATATTGTGCTGCTGAATGATGCTGCTGCTGCTGATCCACTGGGCAGTGTGCTGCAGGCGCCGCTGGCTGGGCTGGTTGCAGCAGTGGCGGAGTGGAGGGAGATTGCCAGAATGTGAGTCAATGAAATCAAAGAAACAAAAAACAACAAAGTGACAAGGAAACAACAAGGGAAAATCCCACTTGCAGGATAACAGACCTGTCTGCATCTGTCTGTCTGCAAATGCAGGGTGAAAGTGCATCATAGTGCTTGTAATGTCTGGAACTCAATGTTTAGCTTGCTTGTGTTGTTGGTGTGTTTGATAACAAGTCAAAGGTTATCACCACAGCTGTGCTCTGCTCTGTGACTTTGATGCACTCGTAAAAGACAAAGATAATGCTTGTTTGCACTTCTAGCATCAGGGTTGAGTGCTCCTTGCCATATCAACTTATAACACTCAACCCCTACAGAATGGTTGTAATGTTGATGCAGTAGCCACCACCACCATACACTATAAAACAAAAAGAGATCTTGTCTATCTAGAGCTGTTGAGTCCCTGCTTGAAGTGCTTTATATCTGTCCTTCTTGTACCAATCAGCCATTACCACAACCCTGCTGCTGCTGCTTCTGCTGGCTGCAGGGTGATAGCTCAACCTGGATCTGTGATGAAGCTGGATCAGCTCCTGAAAGCGATGATTGACCGTTTGGCTTCCGCCCTGGAAGCTATGCGGCAGCTGTACCTGCAGGAGCAGCGGCAGCTGCCAGAGCGGTACAAAGACCTGCAGCCACTCCACAAAACCCTGAAACGTCTGCAGCAGCAGCAGAGTTTAGCGAGTGGGCAGCAGCAGCAGCTGGTGAGGCATGGCAGCAGCGGCGCGGTAGCTCCTCACCCTGCTGGTGCTGCTGCTGGGATGGAGGCTATGCGGTACAGTAGTGGAGAGTTAGGCGGTGCACTTGCACCTTCTGGCATTGTACGGCTGCCCAGTACAGGTTCCTTCAGCAGCTCAAGTGGTAAAGGGCGGAAAGGGGGCGCTGCTGCCGGCGGCAGCAGCAGCAGCAGCAAAGGTGGTAAAGGAGGCAGCAGCAAGAAAGTGACCACAGCGGCAGCTGCCGCGTCCGGGGGTCTACAGCAGCAAAAGTCGGCGGGACTTGGAGTGTCTGCTGCTGGCAGACAGCGTAAGCGGAAAGCATACAGCATGTATGAAGAAGATGCAGCTCAGACCACAGCAGCAGCAGCTGGGGGGCGCGGCGACAGCGGCAGCGGGATGCACCAACAGCAGCAGCAGCAGCAGCAGCAGCCGATGGTGCAGCCGCATGATGGAGCAGCAGCAGCAGCAGCAGCAGGATGGGACCCCGGTGTTCATGCCGGTGCTGTCGGCCCTGGGGTGTTCTCAGTACAACCTGACTCAGCAGCAGCAGCAGTAGCAGGGGTTGAGGAACTGCTTGACCCTGAGGAGGCGGGGAAGGTGTACTGCATGTGCCTGTCAGCTCATGAGCACGACACAATGCTGCAGTGTGACGGCTGCTGCGACTGGTATCACATAAAATGTGCCGGCATCAGTGTCGGTACGGCAAAGGCCATCCGTAAATGGCACTGTCCGGTGTGCGTCGCCGTGCAAGGAAACTCCGAGCAGCTGGCAGCAGCAGCGGAGCGGCTGGGGAGGGTCCAGAATCCGCTGTTTATGTCGGTGCTGGTTGGTATTCTGCATGATGCGGAGGTTCTAGGGGTTGAGATGCCTGAAGAAAGGATTATCAGGGGTATTATGGAGGAATATGCCGGCTGGCAGGTGAGGTTTAGGAATGATTGTTTAGGTTTTAGGAGAGTCTTAGGAGAGGCATGGTATCATGAGGAATGCATGCTGGAAATTCCTGAAAAAATACTTTGCATGGGAACTCACTGTATCATAAACAAACATTTTATAAGGAAAGCCCATTACAATCCAGACCAGACTACATTTTGCATGTATGCTACGCATTGTCTGTGGTACATACTGGTACAAGCTGTGACTTGGTTGCTGCTGCTGCTGCTGCTGCTGCTGCTCTGAGGACATGAGCCAGCTTTAAAAATTGACAGCATGCCGCGCATCGCTTACAGACTCTTGTGCCTTACAAACAGACTCTTTTGCCTTACAAAATCATTCATCCCAATAATATTTCCCTTTTTCTGGCTGAGCGAATGTATTGAAAACCAGCGAATCATTGGAACTGCAGGCTGCCCTGGCTGATCTACTGCACAGCCATGATGCAGCAATAGCAGCAGCAGCAGGTGGCAGCAGCAGCAGCAGTTATCCTGGCTATCCCAGGCTGTTGTCCCCCTCAGGCCTGAGATCCATTGTGAAGCAGGCCTCCCTGGTGGAACTGCGCAAGGATATTCCATCAGAGCAGCAGCAGCCTGGCCTGGCATCAGCAGCAGGTGGCAGCAGCAGCAAGGAGTGTGATGTTGCTGGGTGGGCACTGGAGTTGTTGAGGGGAGATAGTTGGCGGGTTAGGGCTCAAGTGGCATTGGCAGGAGCAGGCGGTTCAAGGTGTGTGTCGCAGGGGTGTCGCTGTATGTTACACTAGTAACAACAAGAATAACAGCAACAGCTTGAATATCTGCAAAATATAGCGATGTTGCTGTGGCACTGTTGAGACATGTCAGGGTTTTGTTATCTGGTTCTAAGCAGTGTACTGTGCTGGGCCTGTGCTGGGCCTGGCAGGCTCCCATTGGAAAAGTCCTGATAACTCCAGGCTACTAAGCTATGCAACATTTTCCAGCCCGATGACTGCTGAATGAATAGTTGAAGACTCTACAGCTTCAAAACCAAAAAAATTCAATCATAAGTGTCATGTGTGCAAAAATGTTGATATACTTCATGCTTGCAGGCCAACTCCTGATCAGCTGAGAGAGATCCTACTGGAAGCTCAGCAGTCACAAGCAGCAGCACACCGCAGCAGCAGCAGCAGCAGTGACCAGCTGATGTCAGCCCTCTCCCAAACCCTTGCTGCTGCTGACTTATGGACCTCAACCGCCCAAACCCTAACCAACACACTCAAGACCCTGAGTCACGTTCCGGGCCACCCCTTGCACGCCCCTGCCCACGCCGGCTGGGGCCGCGGCAGCAGCAGCAGCAGAGCAGCAGAGGCTGCTGCTGCTGCTGCCAGGCTTCAGGCTGGCACCCTCGCCAATCCTGAGGTTCTGTCTGCGGTTTTGGCGGCCAGAAACCATCTGGCAGCTGCAGAGGGTTTAGGCTGCAGCGTGGAAACTGAAGTTGAGGGTTTAAGTGAGGCGTGTAAGGTGTATTGCTTGTGTCAGGGCTTGTATGATGAGCGGCGGCCGATGTTGGGGTGTGACTACTGCTCTGACTGGTTTCACTGGGATTGTGTGGGGCTGCAGCCGCCAAGGGAGGACCAGGATGAATCTGAAGCAGCACCACCAGACTTCAGGTGTGTGTCTGCTGACTGGACGAGTACTGCTGGACAGTAGACAGTTGTATGATTTATTTCTCTATTTGTTATTTATATCTATTATTTACTTTATTCTGAATAGAATGCACATTCGTTTGTTAGCTAGAGTATATTGCTGTCACCTGCGTCCTGCAAGCACAAACCTGGCAACCATCATCAACCTCTCCTCATCCTCCCTTGATCTCCCACACCACCTGCTTTCCCGCTGTCATCTCAGTTGATGTACGTATGTTAAAATATCTGTTGTTATTATCGTTCCCTTTCATTTTGTATTCGATCTTTTCATTTCCGTTGTAGAACCACCTCTGTCATGCTGCTTGCAGGTGTCCAAACTGCTGTGCTGCTCAAGGTGTCCAGTATCCCTTCAGCAGCAGCATCCCACACCATCTGGCAGCAGCAATGCATGAAAGAGCAGCAGCAGAGCAGCAAGCACACTACATGGTGACAGGCACAGAGCAGCACTTGCACCTACAAATGCAGCAGCAGCAGCAGCAGCAGGACTTTAGCCGGCCAGCAAAGCGGCATCAGCATGAAGACATACATCCAGCAGCAGCAGCAGCAGCTCCAGGTGCTTTCAGTGCTGCTGCCATAAACAACAGCATGCCTCAGCAGCAGCAGCAGCCGTTCCACTCTCTTGGGCTAGGCGCAGGAAACGCAGCAGCAGCAGCAGCAGCTGGTGGCTTGCATCCTGTCGCTGCTGCCCTGGCAGCAGCAGCAGCAGCAGCAGCGGCTGGCAGCAGCGGCTACCTGATGCCCCCTCCTCCTCCTCTCTCCTCAGCACCAATGACAGCTGGAAATGACATAACAGCAGCACTGGCAGCAGCAGCTGCTGCCGCTGGTTTGCCGCTGCCAGCTGCTGCTGCTGCTGAGGCCCCTTTGCCTCCAGGTTCATTCAACGCACTGGCAGCAGCCTTAGCGATGCAACATGCAGCGGCAGCAGCAGCAGCAGCAGCGGCGCCCATCATACCAGGTGTGCCCCTTCCTTTGCCACTTTCAGAGGCAGCAGCAGCAGGAGGAGGGGGAGGGGGAGGAGCAATGAGTATGCCGCCGGGCATCAGTGTGGATATGGCATCGCTGCTGGGTAATATGGCAGCAGCAGCAGCACCAGTGTCTGGACCTGCAGTGCCACCTACTGTTCCTGGAATACCCATCTCCCACATGAACACAGATGTGCTGCCTGTACCATCACAGCAGCTGCAGCAGCAGCAGGAATCTCAACTGCAGCAGCAGCAGCAGCTACAGCAGCAACTGCAGCAGCAGTTGATAGTGGGGCAGCAGCAACATTTTGCTGGTGACATGATGCATCAGTAGCTGGGCATGCTGGGCATGTGCATAGGTCTTGGTTGGTAGTTCTGTACAGCAGTTTCCAAGTAAGCCACAGTTGCAGTGTGCTTTTACTGGCAGTGCAGGATACCAGTGTTTGTTGGTGACCATACGCGACACCAGTCAGCTTTCAAACACAATATTAATGATGATCATCAGCTGCCTGAAAGGGTAACTTCCTTCCTTCCTTCTTTCAGCTGCCTGCAGAGCAATGAGGCCTTTGTTTCTTACATGTAATAATATGATATGCTGTTGCCACTGAGTTAGTACTACCACTACCGCTACTGCTATTACTATTATTACTACTATTTATTTCAAGGATCGCCACCCGTAAAGGGCTGACTGATGGCTCGTCGGGACACACACCATAAAAACACAGACCAGACAATTGTATAAAGAGGCAGCATCTCTGCAAGCTCAAAATGCAGAGTATCTGCTTCCAGCTCAGACTCAGAAAGATGATGCAGAACACGCATAGGTGTGTTTGGACAACAACAACCAACAGACAGCAGTGATCATAGATCACGTGACTCACCAGGTAATTTCTTCAACCGATTTCAGCAGGTTGAGTTCACATGCAGACATTCTGCCGGATTGAATCTGGTCTGTGTGTCTTTTGTGTGTGCCCCCATGAGCCATCGAGTTGTAAGTTACACGATTGTAACCCGCCCGTTTGCGAGCCAAGTACAGGCTCATTGGGCATAGCACAATATCTGATCACAGTTGGTATACATATGCAGCAAGCTCACTTGAGCCAGCTGTTCAACAGCCGGGACTCGTAGATGGCGGGTACTGCATATCGCCCCATCAGCTGGCTCCTTACGGGTGGAAACCCTTTGAGGTAAGTAGCAACAACCAGCAACAACCAGCACAATTGAACAAATGCAGCCACAAGACGCTTATTGCCCATTACAAGTTACCTCAAGGGTTTCCAACCGAAAGGAGCCAACTGATGGCTCATGGGGGCACACCAAAAAGAAACAGAAACCAGATTCAATCCAGTCCATTACAGATAGAGTGA
Organism: Coelastrella sp. MACC-549; assembly: GCA_018290735.1. Taxonomy (NCBI): domain Eukaryota; kingdom Viridiplantae; phylum Chlorophyta; class Chlorophyceae; order Sphaeropleales; family Scenedesmaceae; genus Coelastrella; species Coelastrella sp. MACC-549. The sequence goes on from JABEVS010000029.1 coordinate 233,338, forward strand.
TGCAAGGTGTCATGGCCACCAAACTGCTCGAACAACCGGGGAAAACAGGACCGCCCTTCGTTGTAAAAACCACACTCAAAAAACATATGAAATTCATCATCAAATGGAATCTGAAGCACAATGTTGACAGTGGCGTAATTGTCTGGGCAAATGATACAAAGAGAGTAGGTGACAACAGCAGCACAGCGGTGATCTCTGCAACCAGGAATACGGAACTGGCGAATGGCGTTGCAAACAACTCGTATGCCATGACTTTGAGCAAAATCATGCAATGCCGTCCTGCCTTGCGAGGATCAGAGAGACTCAGTACTCTTTATATACTGATGTACAGCTTCTGAAAAGGACAAGGCAGATGCTTGGCCCTCGAGGTTCTCAAAGATGTTTCATACACAATCATTCGTATTGGATGTGCCTGATTCACAAGCCTTTCCGGAGCCACTTTACGCATAGAGGACTATTATGCGAGAGAGGCTTCTGAGTACCAAGATCAGTCCTCTATTGCATGATTGCCCGCGTGCTTGCGTCAGTTGCGGGCGGCGATGCCCGTGCGACTCAACGCGGGCGAGCACAAGGTTGGTCCGGACAACTCAAACCCCACACTTTAGCGATGCGTGCACGATCTGTGGAGAAAAAGAGCGTTTTAAACGCTACATTAATTTTTATGTTTACTTCAAATGCACGAACAGCTTTTATAGCCTTTGCTGAACAGTGACAACTTTGAGGCCACACCCTAGCTGTGAGTCATCGCAGTGAATCACCAGCCATAGATCAGGCATATAAGCGAGCAGGCTCAGTACTACACTCACAACTGGTGGTTTACAATCGTAGCATTTTCAAGATGATAATTGCCGCATAGAGTACATACGACAGAAGGGTACTCCAGTGTATATCCTTGCCAAAGTTGACAAAATAGACATAAATTTTTTCCATTATATTTTAATGAGACAGTAGTAGTATGAGTTACACTCTAGGATCAGCCTTCGCCGGCAACGCTGTTGTCGGTCTGGGTAACCGTCGAGGAGATGGACGATCTGGCTCTGGTTATGGATCATCATCTGAATCACAGTCTGATGCAAACACAAGGGCCGCATCATCTGGCTCAGCGGGTGAGGGGAGTGGCTCTGGCACTTCCACTGGTGGAGGATTCGGAGGCGTATCAGGTGGCAACTCGCGATCAGGTGGTGCTGGATCTCAAAGTGGCAATTCCGGTAGCAGCGGTGCTGGCTCCGGGTCAGGATCTGGAGGTGGAGAGTCTTCCGGGGGCAGTAGCTCTTCCTCTGGTGGTGGATTCGGCAGCGGCAGTGGTGGCAGCTCCGCGTCTGATGGCAATGGAGGTGAAAGAGGCGGTGGAGGCTCTGTAGGGGGTGGATCTGGCTCTGCAGGCGGTGAGAGACCGATTTTACTGTGGCATTGAATACCTTCCAGCAATCCTTTCAGTGCCTTCCTGGGCAGCAAGTACCCCCAGCACCAGTGTGTTGGCTGTAGTGTCGTGAGTTTGTCAGTGCTGCCTCTGTCTCTGTTAATGTCCCTGTGCCAAATCAGTGCACTGTATGCAGCACACTCCAGCAAATCAGCTGTTTGGCCGATGAGTCACTGGATGACTCACTGTAGCTGCTTTCTGCCTCTCAGACCACTGAGATCCTGCCACCACGAACTCAAACACCCCAATCTTGCAGCCAGTACACAGCTAGTGTGCAGCAACCGCATAAGCCAAAGTCTCTGTGCTTGATAAGCAGCCAGAGGTTGTACTGCAAGACACATTGCTGCTGTTATCACTCCTGCATCAGCGCATGCGTGCTCTCTCGTGCCCAAAAGTTTGAACCCTCGTGACCCCTTGCAGCTTCAGCAAAGGAATCATGATGTGTGCTTTGTCCTAATCTCTGGTACTGCTGCTGTCCTGCCACTGCCTTGCTTCCATTGCTGCTGCAGGATCATCTGAGGGAGCTTCCAGAGGAAGCTCTGGCTCAGGCAGCTCTGGCTCAGGCAGCTCTGGCTCCAGCTCAGGTATGTCGAGACCAGGTTGATAGTGGTGTGCACCCCTGTTTGCCCAGATGGACTCTGACGCCGACTGGCAATGTGCTGTGTCTGTAAAGCATGGACTAGAGGGGTCAAGAGGCATAAACAGCAATTGGCAGCAAATATCTTTACGCTTGGAAAAGGATGGCTGTGTTACAGCTGTAGACTGCAGACTTACACCGCACAGATGCATTGTAGTGAGCCAGTTGTCCACATGCTACAGTATGCCTCAGCAGCAATGACAACAGTTTTCTGCTTGGCACTAAGCCACACCACTTTGCTTACTAACAGAAGGCTGTCAGCCCTTGGCTGTACTCCAGCAGTTGACTCATTCATTGTGTTGTTGGTGCTGTGTAGGGGGCTCCGGTGGCTTCGGCTCTAGCACTGGTGGGGATTCTGGCTCCAGTGGCGGCTCCAGCTCTGGCTCCGGTGGTTCCAGCTCCGGTGGCTCAAGCACCGGTGGCACCAGGTCTGGTTCAGGTGGAGATTCAGGTTCTAGTGGCGGCTTCGGCTCTAGCACCGGTGGAGACTCTGGCTCCAGTGGCGGCTTTGGCTCTGGCTCTGGCTCCAGTGGGTCCAGGTCGTCCAGTGGTGGCAGTGACTCTGGTACCAGGGGAGGCTTTGGCTCTGGTAGTGGTAGTGATTCTGGTGGTGGTGGCTTTGGCTCTGGTTCTGGAGACTCAGGCAGTGGGTTTGGGGGAACCAGGGGGGGAGGCAGCCGTGGTGGTGGCGGGGGTGACAGTGGTGGTGGTGATTCTGGTGGTTTTGGTGGCTCCCGTGGTGGTGGCGGTGGTGATTCAGGCGGTTTTGGTGGTGGCAGTCGTGGTGGCCGTGGTGGTGATGGTGGCGGTGGTGATGGTAGTGGTAATGGAGGTGGTGGCAGTCGTGGAGGTGGCGGTGGCAATGGAGGGGGCAGCCGTGGTGGCGGTGGTGGTGGCGGCGGCAATGGCAGGAGGATGTTTCAGATTGCTGGTGTTGCTGGCCCAGGGGCCATTGCCACCCTCAATGGTCCTACAGCCTCCCTCGACTCCATTGCTCCTCCAACCCACAAGGTTCAAGGAAGTGGACACCCTGCCCTGGTGCCTGGCATTGACTACTGGGGCCTGCTGGTCCTGGGTGTGTCACTGCTGCTGGTGCTGCTGTACGTGCTGTACTTCCTGGTCTACAAGAAGCGCAAGGCAATTAACAGGTGGGCAGGCGGCAGGCAGGCTATGCAGCAGGCTGCTGTTCGGTAACAGACGTCAACAGGCTGTCTGTCTCTTGTTTGTTATAAAGTTGTACAGTTGGGCGGTCGACTCGGTCAGCAAGCACTACACATCATCTCTGGGGTCCCAGCAGACTGTCGCAGAGCACAGCAAATCTTCACCAGGCCCTGCTACCATTCAGCCTTCACTCACCTATGTTTGTATCCCAACTAGCAGTTGGTGATAATTATGGTTATAATGATCTTCTGGGCATGCTGCTGTCTGTTTTTCCAGGCTCAAGATGGATCCGTGTGATGGAGGTGCCTTCAGGCTGGCTGCAGCTCGTGGGGACATAGCGGCAATGTTTGCCCTGGCTGATGGCAGCAGGAGGTTCCATGTGGATGCTGATCATGAGGGCTTCACTCCACTGCATGCTGCCACTGTGGAAGGTCAAGCTGGTAAGGCCACTGCTTTGTTGCTCATGATGGTCACTTCGCAGGTACCATCATGATCAGCATGTCTCAGCATGTTCCTCAGCACATTTAGAGCTGTTGAGAGATTTGAGCAGCATAACAATATGCTGCTGCAGTAACTGCCGCGCCTGGGCCTTTGTGGTATGAGTAGCAAGGGCTGGCTATGCCAGCACCATGACAGGTGTTCACTTCTACATCTGCCCTGCCTGTGCTCTCTGCAGCTGCTGTCCTGTGGCTGTGTCAGCATGGTGCTGATACCTCCCTGGTCAAGGACGATGGCTGGCGTGATACTGCTCTCCACTACGCAGCTGCTCGTGGCCACACAGAGGTTTGTCAGGTGCTGCTAGCCTTTGGAGCTGACTTGAACGCCACCAACTACGCAAGTGAGTGAAGCACAGCTGCCTGTATGCAATCAAGCCTAGCAATTAAGCAATCAATGAAACTCAGCAGCATTGACAACTGCTACTGCTCTGACATGTGCAGCACTTGCGACTGCTATGCCGGTCCTACTTCTGGTCAGTGATCCATCCAGCATCTGCTGGGCTTCTCAGGGGGATAGTTCCTGCCACAGAATCTGCCTGGTCCCTTCATCATGCTGCTTGCATTATGCTGCATTAGCAAATCCAGTGCTGAGCAGGGTTGAGGTTCTTCAAGTGCTAGTGCTGACTAGAAGTTCTTTATGCTCTTTTTTGCTGCTGCAGGCCACACCCCAGCAGAACTGGCCAGGAGGGCCAACCACACCACACTCGCAGACTACCTCAGCCGCATTGGCAATGCCAGGTCAGCAAGGCCACTGGCAAAGAACCTTTCTCCCGCCCTTTACCGAGAGGTAGACGCTGCCCTGCAAAGCTACAAAGCATCTGTTGAAGCAGCAGCTGTCAAGGCCGGCGCTCAGCCCAACATTGCAGCAGCAGCTGCAGCTGCAGTTCCCCTCAGGTCCACCATTCAGATCAGCACCACCACTCCTGCTGGTAGCCGTGGCAACAGCAACAACAGCAACACCATCCCACCCGGCCCAGTGGCAGAAGCTGCACTCAACGAGCCCACAGATGCTGCAGTGAAGAAGGTCACAAAGGCAGCCGTGAAGAAGATTGCCAAGGGTGCTTCTCGCCGTGGCTGGGAAGGGGCTGGTAGCCAGGGTACTGAACTGGTGAAGGGAGTGATGGTCTTCCGTACACTGGCAGTGATGACTCAGGTATGCTGCCGTGAAAGTCACAAGCCCCTGTTGCTGCCCTTCTCTGTTGCCTAGGGGTGTAGTCTGTAGCCCACACAAGCTTTTCGGGTACCTCACCATCAGATAGCAAGCCTGCATCAGTTCAAAACAATGTTGCCCTGACAACACACCATGAAATATGCAGGCCAACGTCTGCTGCTGCTGTAGCTGAGCATCACTGTGTAGCAATATGCTGCCTGCCTGCCTTCCTGTGTTGTTAATCCCTGCAATCCTTCACACATGCTGTGTATCTTTCTGTCTTCTGTCTGCAGATCTGCATGGCCGGTTACGTTGTCTGGAGAGCTCTGCGCACCCTCAACCCCGGCTGGAACTACTTCTTCTCTGTGCCCTTCTGGCTCTGTGAGTTCGCTGGTTTCACTCTGAGCAATGCTTTCATGGCCAGCCTGTGGAACCAGATTAACCGCCCTGCCAGGAGACTTGAAGACATGTTGAACCCTGATGAGATGCCCCATGTGGATGTCTATGTGCCCACTTACTCTGGTAAGTCAGCCAGAGCTGCCAGTCTCACGTCAGCAGTACAGTTTGCGAGTGTGACCTTGGCGGGAAGAATCAGCAAGAAAGCTGTCAGCAAGAGGTCAGATTGGTGATGCAGCAGAACACTGCAGAGATAGTTCAAGCTACGACTTGCAATCGTTTGCAATGGGTGAATTCAGCATTGACAGTTCGCAGGATGGACACACAAGCAGCATAGCAGTCATACATGTATCATGTGCAGCAGCCCAGCAGCTGACAGGCCCTGCAACCTTCCCATGGTGCTGTAGCTGCTGCTGACGGTTGCTCATCCTGGCAATGCTCTGTTGCTGCTTCTGCTGCTCTACCTGCAGAGCCCTGTGAGGTTGTCGAGCCCACTGTGATTGCTGCACTCAATATGAATTACCCCGGTTCCAAGATGACAATTCATGTGCTGGATGATGGGAAGAGGCCAGAGATGGATGCATTGGTCCGCAAGCTCAACTTCCAGGCCAGGTGATTGCCTCCACAGCTGCTTTATCAATCACTACTCCCTTGCACTGAGCTATCTTGATGTCCTTTTTGACCAGCAGCCACCAGTTAAAACATCTGTGCCTGGATTGTCCCTGCTGATGTATGTGAATGCATGTGTGATACAGGTATATGGGCCGTGATGCTCAAGTTGTGTACCTTGGTCGTGAGAAGGTGAAGGGCGTCCCCCACCACGCCAAGGCCGGCAACATCAACAGCGCACTGCTCAAGGAGTCACCGGGCAAGGGAGTGTTCGTGCTGGTCCTGGACTGCGGTAAGCAATGCTTCAGCACCCTTGTTTTGGTCTAGGTTATAGTCTAGGTTTTGGTCAAGGTTTAGAAGTAGCAGCTCACACTGGCAGTGACTGGAGAATGATGTGACTCTTGTGCACCTGCATGGTGTGTGCGCAGTTACTTATGGAACAATGTTCCTTGATGGCATACTGCAATAGAAGGGCATACACCTGACTACAATCCCTTGCCGCTTCTGCTTCTGCTGCTGTAGATATGATCGTCCACCCTGATTTCCTGCAAAACATCCTGGGCCATTTCTACAAGAAGCAGACTGCTGACGGACCCTGGATGCTCAAGGACAAGGCCGGTTTCATTCAGACACCTCAGGACTTCTGGAATGTTGATGCTGCTGATCCCCTCGTGCACTGTGCCAGATTTTTCTACGGACCCATGCTCCAGGTGTGTATGCATGCACTTATAGGCCTTGCTTGTAATGTAATGATGGCTCCATCTGGCTTGAGTGCTGTGCTAGTCACTGCAGGGTAGTACGAGTGCGTGCATGTCAACTGGTGGGTATGAGGACTGCTTATGTTCTCAGCGTATGGTCTCAGCTCCAAGTTCTGTGTAATTCTGGGCTTGTGGTCTTACACACCTGCATGTGCGTGTTTCTCTTGTAGGGTCGTGATGGTATCGGCGCTTGCCCTTGCTGTGGTACCGGTGTGGTCTTCCGCCGTGACATGCTCATCTCTCTGGGTGGCCAGAGCTATGGCAGCATCACAGAGGATTACAACACAGCCATGAACATGTTGGGATCTGGCTTCGCAACCATGTGAGTACTGTGAGATGTAATGTTCACATACCGCATTCAGGAAGAGTCTATACTAGCAATACAGCAGTAGCATTGCACTTCATTCACTGCAACTGCTGCTTATTGACATATCATGTGCCCCACAGCCTTATTGTTTGCTTTATGCAAACCCCTTGAACCTCGCCATCTTGCCTGCTTGTCACAGGTTCCTGAATGAGAGACTGGTGTACGGCATGGCTCCAGATGATCTCCAGACAGCTCTGACCCAGCGTCTGCGCTGGGCCATGGGTGCCCTGCAAATCCTGGCCCGCACGAACCCTCTGGCTGAGCCAGGGCTCAACACCGTGCAGTCTCTGCTGTTCTTTGAGGCCCTGGCTCACCACTATCTGGCAATTGCCACAGTCCTGCTGGCTCTGATCCCCATTCCCTTCCTGTTCTCTGGCTACTCACCAGTGGTAGCTCCCGCCATGTGAGTGGGCCTGGTTCTTGCTGCAACCTAGAATCCAGGGGTGGAGGTGAAGGGCTGGATCCTAAATTTTGTAAATCGCCCTACCACAGTAGATGCAGTGCCGCAGCCCCCCAGTCTCTGCACATTTGCCCTGCCTTTCCCCGGATGACTGCACCGATTATGTCGGCGACGGCAGGCTGTACATGCTACTTGCTTTTCACAGGGTTGTGAATGCTGCTGCTGATTAAGTTGTTTGGTTGTCTGTTCAGGTGGGAGTTTGCCCTGGTGTTTGGTGTGTTCTACACCATGAACCGCATCATGCTCTGGTGGGTGCACAGACACGTGGAGGGAGGAAGCAATGAGATGTGGAGAGGCAGTCAGATGTGAGTACACCTGCTTCTCAACCAGCTCATGTCTTCACAACCAGCGTTGTTGAGTAGAATCAACCTCAGTGGTCAGCAACACGTGTTTCCACTGTCGCTGTTTTACAGCCTTTTGCAGTAGAAAAAGCTGTGTATCCTGATGGTGCTGCTGCATGCATCCACATGTTCTGCTCCTGGATAACCAACATCCTGTTTGCGTGCCAGGCATCTGTTCTGTCTTCTGTTGCTCTGAGTTTTGATTTGAATCTCTCTCTTTCTCTGCTCCCGCTGCAGGTGGGTGTGGATCTCTCCAAACCACCTGAAGGCCATCTGGAAGGTCACTGTTGCAGAGAACTGGCTGTTCAAGAAGATTTTTGCCATGGAGGTAAGCAAGCTCATAGCTCCCCGCTTGGCCTGTTGTTTTGCATCCAATGCTGTCAACAATTCACCCATGATGGTATGTAACTGCTCTGCCGCAGATCACTTTTGCTGTGACCAGCAAAGACAAGAAGGAGGGCTCCGCCAAATGGGCAGCTTTCAAGTCAGCACTGGAGGTCACCTGGCCATACCTGCTCTGGCTGGCCGGATTTGTGGCCGGTATCATCTACTTCATTGTGAATGCTGCACTTGGCAAGGTACGGGTCTGTAGCAACATCACACAGTAGTATCTTCTCAAATGATGTGTCGCTGCTTACTAATGTAGTTGCATGAATGTGCGTTACTGAGCCTGACAGCAGCTACAGCGGGTACCATTGGGCATGGCATTGGGTGAGCAGCATCAGTTGTAACATATATCTCTAAACTTGCTGTTGCCCTATGCTGTGTCTTCATCTGCAGTATGATGGCTGGGAACTGACCATCTACCTGATCAGTATCATGTGGGGTATGCTCGTCTTCCTCTGCATCTGGCCACCACTGACTGCTCTGCTGCCAAGGTAAGAAAGGGTGTGGGATAGCAGCACCTGCACCTGGTGCTGGTACTTCTCAGCTGACACCTCTTCCCTGCATGATACGAAGTCTTCCTTCTCTGCTTTGGTGAGGTATGTCACTACACATTCTAACAGATTGTAGAGGAAAATCTTCGTTAGAAGTGCCATGTCACAATGGGTGGCATCAGTGGCTGCGTATGTGTAAACTCCAGTTGTTCTGCTGCTTTGCAGGGAGGAAACTGAGGAAGGCTGGAAGATCCAGTGGGACGCTGTCTTGCCTCTGCCATCCAAGGAGAAGAGAGAACGCAACCGCATGCAGCAGCAGCGCCGCCGCGAGCGTGCAGCAGCTGGCCAGTCTACCTTACCCCGTGCCAGCTTCTCCCTTGCTCGCGCATTCTCCCTCAGGCGCCGCTCTACCACCGTCCCAGACACACAGCAGTCAGCAGCGCAGGCCATCACCAGTGACAGCTCCAACGTTGACCAGTCAGCTCCTCTCCCATCTATCGATGGAGCCCCAGGGGATGTGGTGCCCCACTACGGTGCTGGTCAGGAGTTTGTCCCCATGCACAACCTGCCCCTGACTGGTGTCGAGCTCATTGATGACATGCTGCACACCACCGTCTTTGAGGAGGGCGAGGGGGGGATTGTACCAGCACAGCCACCCCGAGCTGGGCGCAACAGGAGGCGTTCTTCAATGCACCTGGAGATGGGCAGAATCAGGCGCATGTCTAATGCAATGAGGACTGGCAACACCGGTGATCTGGAGGCAGTTGTGGCTGCTGCCACTGGTGGACTGGAGCGGTCCAACTCCCTGCAGTTTTCCAATGCAGCAAACGCAGCACGTGCTATGGTGAGTTATTGGTGGTCAAGGGCCATGCAGTGTCTTGCAAATACCAGTACTCTGCATACGCTTCCACCTTGGAACACATGCTGGTGTTCATGTATGTCATCGCCAACACCAATCCCAGGGAAGCTTCTTATGGCTATGCTGCTGTAGACTGCGAAACCCTGCATCACACTGCCATCTTACTCTTACACCACATAATTTACTTGCAACCGCCTGTCGTGCATACAGGGCCCTACTGCTTTTGGCAAGATCAGTCTGCCAGGTCGTACAGTGTCAGTGGCAGAGGCAGCCAGCCTGTACACCTCAGTGATCCTTCCAGAGCCTGGATCATTCCAGGATGTCATTCCCAGCAACTCTTCAGCTGCCAACGTGATCAACAGCAGAGCCAGCAACATCTCAGGTGGAGATGGTGCTGCAGCAGAGAGCAGCGCACGTGCTGCCAGGAACACGAGGTTGATTGTTGTAGGAGGGCAGGGAGAGCTCATGTCCACTGCTGCTGTGCAGAGCACCATGAACAGCAACACTTGGGCCACTGCTGGCAAGGCTGATGACGATAAGGTGAGCTGTCTGTTGCATAGCTGGAGACCATCAGCTGGGTTGAGGAGGTGGTGTAGTGCAGGGCTATCAGAGAGTGTAATTTTCTTAGCAAGAAGTGAGATGAACTTGGTAGACTGATCCATGTGCAGCAAGCATGCAAATGCCATTGCTTTTGCAGCAGCATGCAAACAGTGGTATGCACTGTGAGCCAGTGCCCAGCAGTGACAAAGTTACTATGCACTGCAGCCACATGTGTATGTTGCGTAGTGCACATGACAAGCATGTTTTTCTGTCTGTATTGCAGTACGGTGGAAGTTGGGGCGAGGAGCAGCACAAGACACATGATGTGGCAGCTGATGCTGATCAGACCCACAAGCTGGATGCAGGCATGTCTTCCAGCAACAACAGCAGCAGTGGCAAGAGCGCCAAGTCTGGAGATGATCGTTGGCATGTGGTGGAGAACGATGAGTTGACCATCAACATGAATGACAAGGCTGCTGCAGAGATGTCTGGCCCTGGCAGTGATCAGCTGATGCAGCTGGCAGCAGCCATCAGAAATCTCCCTGTGCCAGCTGAGGTGCTGTCCACCAGTGCTCCTGCTTCTGCTGATGCACCAGTGATGCCCATGATCACTGCTCCAGAGGTGAAGAGGGTACAGCACAGCTTCAACTACCCGATGCCTTCTGGCGATTACACCATGCAGTCCATCTTTGGCATGGGTGGCCTGGGCTCTGCTGAGAACAACCTGCTGAGTGAGTGTGCAGTGATCCCCACTGTGCCGGAGAACATCTACAACCACACCATTGCTGCTGTGCCCAACTTCAAGGAGAAGCAGAAGCCTCCAACTAACTGGACCTTTGCGCTCACTAACATCTGCCTGCTGCTGGCTCTGGCTGGTGCTGCATTTGTGGAGGTGTATGTGCCTCAGGGCAAGGTGTAAGTAGCCTATGGGGAGGGAGGTTGAAACAGGGGTGTATTGGGCTTTGTAGGAGAGGGCTTAATTGTGGCATGGGGCATGTTCTGCACAGACAGTTGCACACAGCAAAGAATGTCTCCTTGCACATACAGTTATGCCAATTGCAGAGTGAGATTGTGCCACACCTGACGTCTCAGCATGGAGGTGGGGGTCCAGCACCTGAGACGGTTCAGCACCAGGCATTAGAGTCATGTGGTGCATGTGATCTCTAGCGCTGCTTATGATCATTAGTGCTGCTTATCATGATCGTACACACCAGATTGCTATGCAACGTGACTTCTCCTGGTATGGCATCTTTGTGGTCCTGATTGGAACTTTAGATGTTGATGATGTTGATGATACTTATTAATAAACCTGTACATAACAATAGCAAACCTACTCAAAACAGTACCTTGATAAGGCCTCTGTACGGTTATACTTTGATCAATTTGTGATGTTAGTTATGGTACGTGTATGCAGTATGAAAGATGGTGTGCTTTGTCAGCAACATGAGGTATGCCCTGATTCATTCAGTCTGGTGATGATGACTTCATCATGGTGATGGTACTAGGAGAATGGCCTCGACATGTCACAGCACAGTACACCTGTTGCTATTCAGGTGTGGAGTTGGTGCATGCAATATATTTTACCTGGCAGTGTCCATATAGTGTGGGTTTGATGACGGGTTGAAAATTTGCTTGAGATAGGATACCATCTGCTCCTACATGCTATCAGCATCCGATGCAATTGCAGATTCCTTTGTTATATCACTCAATCTGAGTGCATCTTTGGTCGCGTTGTTACTAGAGCCAATCCTTTGGTCATGCCTGACAGTGTGCAGTGCTGTCAATTACAGTGTGCTTGGCTAGCACTTGTCTCGTTCAACCTCTTGATTGTTGTGGTGACAATTGCAGCAAGGCATCTTTCTGCTCACAATCGAGACTTGCTGCTTCACAATTGAGCTTGCTGCTTTAGTGATCTCATACATTGCTCAGTCAGTTTGGGCTGCCTTCCTTTTGCATTCAAGGCCTGCAAGGTTGCTCGTGTGACACTCGTGCTCTGCACTCCTGCAGAGGATTGTGACTGTCAGTCATCTGATACTGCCAGCCGCTGATCTGCCATCTGCCATGTTGCAAAGCTGGTCTACATTACTATACTCGCCTATTGCAAGTCAGCACTGTTCTGCTTGCAGTTGTGTCGGTTTAGCACTGTTGGCCCTGTGCATTGTTGTGCTGCTAGCTTTGGCTTGTAATGATTGGATGTCACTGGCATACAGCACTATGGTACAGGTGTGTGTTTGAGCAGCACTGAGTCGGTTTGTTATGCATGCATGTGCTGCAAACCTGATCCGACTGTACAGAGTGTAGCACTTTGCATGTGCGTTTGCTGCCAACTGGTGTCGCAGCTATCCATCTCACACACTTGGGCTTGGGACAGCATGCTAGTTGATGCTCAATTATGCATCGCAGCAGTTACCTGGAGCATCAGAGATTGAGAACCCACGACCTTACTGTGGACTGTTGCACCCAGTTACTGGCCTATCCCCATCCACCAGTGAGAGTTGTGTCACCCTTGCTGGTTGCAGGGCACAGCAGTCTACTCACAGCATGTAAGATGGGTGAACTGTTTCTTTGCACACCTGCAGATTGCTGCGCAGTGCCGTCTCTGCAAATACATTGTGCATGGTGCTTGCAACTGTATCAGGATGTCAAAGGAGGCTACTACAGTACTAATTAGGTCCTAGCTTTGGAGTGTGGTTGCTGGATACATCATGGCATGGTGCTGGTGGTGGTCTTCAGCACATTAGCATTGAAGTACTTTGCTTACCATGGATGATGGTTTGCTCAGCATGCTGGATCAAAATCATGTGCCTTGCGCTGGCAAGCTCTTGCATAGTGTGTTAAGGCCGGTGCTGGTTGGTGTCACTGGTAGAAGACCGCATGCAAGACTGCCCCAAACAGTGTCTATCTTATCAAGGGCATCGAGGCTCTTGGCAAGGGTGTGCATCCAACATCCTGGGTTACAATGAGTATAGTACGCACATCACTGCTGTACATGTTCTTGAGAATGTCTTCACAGCTTATGAGCACTTCCTTTGCAGTTGGTGAGCTGTATTGCACATTCAGTTGCTGCAGGTGCTGCTTGCACCTCTGTACTGAGTTTCTTACCAACACTGTCTTGTGGCGGATGGAGCATCCATTCAGCTGAATAAACTCTGTTGAAAGGCCATGGAAAAGGCCGATATAAAGTTCACGTCCATGTCTAATTCCATCTTCGTGAGTTGTGGCATTCTGTAAGTTGCGGCAGGAATGTACCAGCAGGCCTGTGAGCAGTATGTGATGGTGAGTAATCTGTCAGTAAGGTGTCGGCAGAGACTGTCCATGTGTGTACCACTCCTCATGGTGCCCTGCAGATGAATATACTACAGTTCGTGTTTGATGATACCGCTGCTATCAGGCAGTCGGGGTGAGCATGTTGGGTGTGTCCAGGTATGAGGATTTCACAATGGAAACCTGTTGTCAACTAGGGAAAGGTGGAATCTGTCAGAGATGTCAAAACTGTATCACAGTACAGCTACCTTTGTGCCGACAAGCTTGGCATGTGTGTTGAATTCTGTGTTGAAGGTTAAGGAGAGGCACTGTGAATAGGTGTTGGGCTTTTTGTTCAGTATGGTACTGAATGCTTGATTGAGAGCTCAGAGGCATCTTCCATGGTGTTGAGGATGGAACTTGTCAGAATACACTGTGATGTTGACTGCTAGAACCTACTTGTGTTGGATGGAAGGTTCCTTGGTGGCATGCATGGCCTTGTAGTCATGGGCTTGGCTACAAATACATCTGTAAAATTATGTAACGCAGACTGACAGGCTACTAGAGACGGAGTATTGTGGCAATTCATTGTGTTGCGTAATTCTTCAGATTGCATAGCAACGATGTTGTATAGTGTGCACACATCAGGCGACTGCCATCATGATCTGTTGTAATAAACGTGTGATCCATCCTGGCGCATCGTGCACGTTGTTGTGCCAATTCTCCAGGAGAGGGGAGGGGGGTGGATGGTTCAAATTCAGTGACAGTGATGATGATGGCTCTGGCAATAGTGCATTGTCACCTTCACACTATCAGGTTCACACAATCACCTGCGCACTATCACCGATGACTCGACTGAAGTATGGATAGTTTACCGCCACCATATATAGCCTACTAGTCGTTGCAATTGGGTGCACTGCCTACCCGCGATGCGGCTATCAGCGACGACTGAAAACTGGCATATGCAACTCCTGCTCAATGTGCAAAATGAAAAATGCAGTGCCCAGCACATGTTGAGGTTGTTGATCATACTTTCACTCCAGTCCGAAAACACCTCACTTGTGGCACATGTCCAGGTCACCTCAGGTCATGACCCCCAGTGGTACTGCAGGCTACAGCAACCTGCAAACATGTTGATAGTTGACACTATCAAAGCGTAGTACGGCAGTCACTGGCAGTGGTAACTTGATCATCAAGTGGCATTACTACTGCGACTTGATTGGCAATCAAGTGGCAGTAGTAATTCCCACCACACTGTTCTGTCTGGAAACACTTAACACTTGGTCCTTGACCCAAAGCAGGAGCCACGGGCTCTCATGATGAGATGCATATCCGACACGTGAAGAGTACTCATGCAGCACGCTGTCAAGCTCGAGCCGCGTGCGTCGCACCGGACGTGACCGTCAACAGTCGTCGGGGAAAACCCCCACCGCCGAAGCCGATTTCCCGAGTTCCGGAACACCCTGCTTCTTCAGCCCATCCGATGGTTATCTCCCCCTTTTCGGTAACCCCGGTTGCCGGAAGAGGGTGCTGCTGGAAACAATCGCCCCCAACGCATGTCAGCGCATCTGCCATACCAAAAAGGTACAAAGGTACAAAGTCGGTGGGATGAACCCCCTTAATCCCAGCACAAGCCAGCGAGCCAGCGGATGACTCATGGGATGCGGTCCATTCTCACAGACTAGCCCGTTCCACGGGCGCTCGCCGAGCGAGTCGGGCTCCCCGGGCCGGATTCGAACCCGCACCTCCAGCATCCAATCCATACCAATTCAACCTGCTGCAGGCCTCTCAGAAGAAGTTGAAGTTCCTTTTACATATGCCTCAAGACTGCCAGTGCAATGCACTCTCGATGATTAATTATTGATATCTACCAGATAGCAATTCAGTAGAGGCACTCAGTGCCTCTACTCAAGTGGAGTTGACAGCAAGAGTCCAAGAATTTCATATGGACTGACTTCGGCAAAATCGCTACAGCTGGGGGCATGTTACCCTGATGATGGTATCATAGATGTATGAGTGGCAAGAGTCCCAGAGAATATGCACAGTACAGTTAGGTCGTTTTCGGACACAGTAGTGTGCTGTGCACACACCGGCACAGGCTGCCATACCACACCATACATCCCATACAACCTGGCCCCAAAGGGGCACCCCGGAGGCGCCAACAGAGTCGCTCATGGGAGAAGTGCTGCCAGAACTGGTATGACACCACCAGTTGTTGAGTGTTTAGAATTTGTACACTCGTGTACCTAAATGGCCCACTGGTGACTGGGAGGCCACAAGAGCACTGCCAGTGTTGCAGTGGCACTACATCAACAAACCTATGAACATGCTGTACAATATCATGATCACCATGAGGTGAGCCGCTCACTGACTGGGGTGTCCCACTGGGAACACAGGTTGTGGGAATCAAGATCATTCTGCTGCTATGGTAGCAACTAGCAATGCTCTCAGCTGGTGATCCAAACCATTGCGTCGCCAAGTGAAACAACACATGAAGCAATAGTGACCTCTAGCAGTGCCCCAAAAAATGGAATAGCCAGGATTTGCAATATCCATGGGTGGCCATTTATTCAATAAACCAACAGATGGTTTCCTCCTCACACAGCATCTTGCAGCTGAGATCATTGGAGCCCCTAATACTAGCACAACCTGCACAATCATGTGGAAACCAGTTGAGTGGCATGCCACACCTAGGCCACATTGTACTAGCAATTATTGGCAACCGTACCTGGTACGGTCAGTGACTGACTACCAGCGGCTACATTACTAGCAGGGCAGACCAGCTTACTACTCCAGCATTGCAGCTGGATGATGCAAATCAGCTTACTACTCCAGCATTGCAGCTGGGAAAAGCTCATTCATGGAATCTTCAGGCTAGATCACTGCTGAAGATGCTGTACGCATGCTACAATAGTCCATTGCCCGCTTTCTGGTTGATAAAAGAATAACTTGTTCATTGTGTAACTAGTGCCTGATGTCATTTGACACGATGCCCATATGCCACCCACCAGCAAACTACCCAGTTGGTTATGCTAAAGATATCTGCTGGCAGTGCTGGCTGGTGCCGCAGCCTTAGGTGGCATGGAGCCTGATGTATGGTACATAAATCAGGCTGTTGGCCAACTGCAGAGTTTGGGCCACACCAGCTTGAAGCCTTCGTGTACAAGGCCCTGTTGGCCACCTGATGTGTACGGATCATGTGTATGCAGTCATCAGTGCATCCTCCAGTTGACATGATGCCACAAGATGAGCAGAACATACATACATGGTCATAATATTATGTGTGCTCATGACCTACCGGCCAAAGCCACCACCCCCTGACCCTCCTGTGCTTTGAACTATCAGTCTTCCCAGCACCTCAATGTGCTCTGTATATTCACTTGCTGCGGCACTGACATTGCTTGCATCACCAGCAGCAACTGGCTTTCGAAGTACCAAGACAAACTTGTAGGTGCCTGCTCCCAGCTTAGCATTTGACTGGCTGTTGGAGCCAGAGCTGGTCGAGGCCTGATAGTCACCGGTGAAGTACGAGCCGGACACATGGTCAGGGAACTGCAGCAGGCTTTTGGGTCCTGCCCAGGGAACAGGGCCAACCGAGGCTGTTTTTCCCAAGTACTGGTTGTTGTTGGCATTGTAAATCTCCACCCAAGCAGCATCTACTGGGCGAGTCAATGGCAGGGCAAAGGTGACTGTGCCATACCGAAGGTTTGTCATGTCAGCTGGGACCTGAGAGCTTGCAGCCGTAGCACAATTTCCGTCCAGCAGATTGCACAGATATGCCTTGCCATTGACCAGGGACTGACCTTGTGGGACGTCGCTTCGTTGAGGAGCGAGCGTAGGCAGGTCGCTGTACTTCTGTGACAGGCTGATGTAAGGCACACTTATTGCAGGAAAGTCTGCAGCATCGGCAGCGGCAGTGTCTGCAACATCACTGGCAGCAGAGGTTACAGCCGCATCCTCCTGCAGCAGACGCCGCATACCAGTGCCAGCAGACTCCTCAATAGCAGCGGCCCGGGCAGGGCTGATTGGATGCAGGGACAAGTAGCCACTGTAGAACATCGGCATTGCACGCAGCTGCCCGTCAATGCTGATGATGGCGCTGATTTTCTCGGTGGCGCCAGGAGCAATCCTGAGGACGTTGATGTTTTGAGTGCCGCCGAGGTTCCGGAAGACCACGTCGGCAGCGAGCCTCTCCATCTTTTCCTGCAGACACAAGCACACCGCACTGGCGACTGTTGCACTCATGATGCAATTAGGCTCACAGTCTCTTGTTGACAGCTGGTGGTAGTGCAGAAGCCTGGCAGAAATAGGGCTAACACGCACACATACCACAATGCAATTCCTGGTATTCGCCCTGCAGCACTGCTCTCAGCCAACCCTGGATTGCCTCATACTGTTTACACTGACAGCAGGATTGCAGGGCCGGAGGAGTCCACTGCCTGGCTGTGTGCACACACCTGTTCATACCAAGCTCCTGTTGTTTTGACAGCCATAGCAGGAGTGTGGCCCAGCCTGTATGCAACTGGCTTGTTGCCAGTGTTTGTGAATGAGACGGTGACTGTGCTCCTCCTCTGGCCGGTTGGAACGGACAGGTAGCTGGGCGAAACATCCACCTTGTTATCAATAGCAGACTTCACTTGGATGAGACCTGCATGCAACAGCAGCCATGCCGCAATGTGGATCATGGTTAACGATACCGTATCATTTTTTTGTTCTGGCAGAACAAGGATAAACTATTTTCTCTATTGTGAAGGCAGTGATGGTCGTTTCCCAGTCACTGTGCAACCATCTAGGAGACATGCACTCCCAGGTAAGTGAATAAAGATAGCTCAGGGCTCACTGAGCTAGCCATCCCCTGTCCTGCAGATGCTTGAGAAGGACAATGTATAAGCCTCCAGCAGAATGTTGCAGCAACTTCACTTTCTGTGGTGCCAATGATCACTCAAACCTTTCAGGAGCCAAAACCCTCGATAAAGCAAAAGAAATCTGGCATAATGTAGAGTGGAGTTTTGGTCCTGCCATGGCAAAGCGTGTTTCTATGCTGTGCGCTTCAAGGGAGACTTACTGTGCCGCATACTGTGCAGCTAGCCTGATCTACTGGTGCCTCACCTGCTCCTGCGACCACCACAGAGTGTGCAAATCTTCCCCCATCTACCTTGATGGGTAGAGCAGTGTTGATGAAAGCTGCCTTTGCGGCATCTAGCGCTGAGCGCCCACTGCCGATCCTACCCTGGTGGGCTTGACGCCACAGACCTAGAGAGCCAGTAACATAAGGAGTGGCCTGCACAGAAAGCCAACCAGGATAATCATTTCTGTATAAACATAGTGATGATAACGTATGGCAACAAGTGTAGCATCAAAGCAAGCTGAGTTGTCCAGCTATAGTTTTCATAAGAGCCCTTTGATCTGTCAACACATATCGGCATACACCTGTCACTGCCTAGACATTGCCCACTGATGCATTGAGGAGAGTGAAGCCCGGCAGAGCTCTGCCACCCATTCTCAGACTTACCATACTTGTTCCCTGGTATTCTGCAAAGTTGTTGCCAGGTATGCTGCTGAGTATGCCACCCCCCGGAGCGGAGAATGTGGGCAGAAGACGAATGGCTGGATCCTGCAAGCACAGCACAGTGTGTGTAAAAGCACAGACACATGGAAAACCTGCTACAACTGGTTTCCTGACCCTCCTGGGCAGCAATGGATGGAGCAATAGCAGATTGACTCCTGCTGGCCACCAGCTTTGTATATTGCATGGCTCATGCAGCAGCAGGTGGCTACTGACATCGTCATCACTGATAGAAATGCGGCGATTGAGCCACAGGTCAGTGTGCCACCAATGCAATCATCCCTCCAACACAATTACTGTAACTCAGGAGACCACAGATCTATGGCATATGCAGCTGACAATGAGTTTCAGCTCAGTAACTCACTGGACCCCAGGAACTGAACCAAGAGGGCTTGTCGGCGTTGGGGTTGAGGTACCTTTTGGATGTAATCTTGGTCAACTTAATGACCTGACCGGCTTGCAGGGCAGCTGTGAGAGCATTGCCTGTTGCCAGGTCAGTGCAGAACATCTGCCTGGCCTTGTGGCCCAGGGAATCAATGTTCATGGACTGCTTAAAAGACGGATATGGCTGGCTGTTGTAGAAGATGACACCAGCCGCACCAGCATCTACGAGGTTTTTGGCCTTGGTCATTTCACTGCATGTCACAGTGATCCAAGCAGCTGAAGATTCCAATCAGAACTGCTGGATGTTAACAATATGTTCGTTTGTTGATACCCAAACCAAGCGCTTCAAGGTGTGCAGTTCAGGTTGATGCCAACAGCGCAAAGGCAGATCTCTAGAGGCTTCATTGAACACCGGCTTGCTGCTTATTCCAACATGTCTGTAACAGCCCATGCAACCTGTGGCTGTAGCAGTTGTCCTCTAGCCATGCCACTGGCAGGCCACACAATGCAGTAGTACGTGAATGCTGTATCCTGCCACCAGACTGGCGCTGCTGTCAGACGCAAGGCACTCTGACTGCCAACCAGTGACAGCAACCAACAGTGTGAATCAAAGGTGCAACATAAGCAGGCACCTGGCTCAACAGACATGAGATCTGAGGAGTCCGTCCAAACATGAGGGCCCAGCACTTACTCGCAGGTGGTGAGAGACACAAGTGCTATCTTTCCAGCCACAGCTGCTTTGTTTGTGATGGTCCCACAGGCAGATGCAGGGCTGGGCAGCACCAGACGAGTGTTGAGCTCCGGCAGAGGGTTCTGCATCAGAGCACGTGCCGTAGCATCTGCGTACATGTACATCCAGACAGCCATGGTGATGTGCCTACAAGCTTGGCAACAAAGGTTCAGAGAGGCTGTGCTGCAATTGTCAAGTGCTGTGACTGCTGGGTATACTAAGCCTGACGCCAGGGCCTCTAGGCTGGCAGACTGTCTAACAAGATCCTGCTGAATGTGCTTCCACACCAGCACTATCCAAGCTCACCAATGGTTCTTGTGAACTCTCCCCTGACCTTGATACCCTTATCAATAGTCAGTGCGGCTCCTAGACTGTATGTGTTGTCTGTGCTACCCACTGCAACGCTGTCTGTTTCAGAGGCAGGGGCACCATATGTCCACAGGCCATCACTACCGCTGTTGCCAGCGGCTGCAACCACCATAACGCCCTGCCTGCAGATGTCAGCGTGAGCAGAAGGTGTTTGAATTTTTTAGCAAGGTTGGTGCATCTTATGTCCAGGTGCCCTGCAGCAGGTCCATGTGCAGCTCTTGTCCGGGCAGGCAAAGGTGGGACAGGGGGTTGCCAAAAGCATGCAGCTACTGCAGCCAGCATCTGTTTCAGCCTGTGCATTATCCAGGAATTGTGCAGATTATGCTTCCATCCTGCAAGGGGTAACCCTTTCCCGGAAGACACAGTACCATTGCCTGCTTATCCCTGATCTTACTTGGCCAAGCGGGTTGTGAACTCAATACCCAGCGGCTGTGTCCAGCTGGTACCCATGGACAGGTTGATGATTGTCATACGATCTTTCACCGCTTGTTCCAGGGCTTGTAGCAGCCAGTCATTCTGTGTCGTGCCATCACATGCAAACACCCTATCCAGGAGAACGTCACCAGCACACAGGTCAGCTGTCAGCACATCAACATCATGTAGACTCTGGGCTTCAGCATGTGCCAGCGCACCAAAGTGCATGGCAGGCCCATAGGATTGCTGCTGCAGTAGACCGGGTGCAGCAGTGGCACAGACGAGTGTGTGCAGAAGTGCAGGGCTGAGGCTATAACAACCTGCCGGACCAGTACATCTTAAGCTCTCGATGCGACTTCTGCAATACTGGAGCTGCAGCGAATGAAGGCCAGGGTGCTTGCAAACATACCTGTAGGCACCAAGTGATGCTTTGTAAGCCACACCTCTCCAGGGAACTGTCCTGCTGTTGATATTCATGGCATCACCGCCAATGATACCAGCAACATGAGTACCATGTGAGCCACATGGGTCATACTGCATGTTCAACAGCAGACTCTACACAGGTCAAAGTCTTTTCTAGAGACAGTTACTTGAAACCATTGCGGTGAAGCTTTGGCTCGTGAGGATGTACATGCTGCTGCCACAAAATCACACATGGCATGCTAAAACTTCATTAGTTTGCTCATGAATGCTTGTTATGCCTGATACATGCAAGTTGCAGCTCATGCTAGCAGGGGCATGTTGTAGTTACCACCTCACCTAGTTGTGTTGCAACCATACACTCACCGTCTTATTGTCACCATCAACCAGGTCTTTCCCCGCCACAACCCTGCACTTGCCGCCACTGTTTATTGCCGTGCAGCCTCCAAAAGCAGGATGAGTATAATCCAGACCGTCGTCTACAATGGCTATCCTTACTCCCTGACCAGAGTACTTATGCTGGGCCAGGTCAACCAGTGTGGCTTGGTCTGCTCCTCCCCAGATGCTGGGTTCAGCTACTGCAGACTCAGTGCTTGCAGCTGGTGCTGTATTGCCAATGTCTGCAACGACTGCATTTGGGTCAGCTGGTTGTACTCTGCCAAAGTCAACTTTGAATCTTGTCTGCAAACATCATAGGAAGTGATCAGTGGTATAGAGTGCGGAACAATCCCAGAAACATCATGTGCCCCGGATGCTAGGCTGTTGACAGGCACCTACGTTGTGCCCAAGTCAGGGACCATTGGAAATGCCTATCGCTTGTGGCCTGGTCTATAAAAATTGTGGCTGGCCCGTCCCGCTACCACTTGCTCCACCCTGATACTCAGGTGACCAGCCTGTATAGCCTGACCACCCACAGATGCAGGATGGCCGCCATTACACTATCCACTGCCTGGCAGGCTGCTCGTGCTCAAGATGAGTATGCTGTGTTGCAAGCTTGCAGAAGATATTCGATATGTTCACAACTGCCCATAGCACAATGACCGACAGAATGAGCGCCTGCATAAAGCCGACAGCTCTGTCATAAGGGGTGCTGTGACCTTGGCTACAGATGCTTCAACTGGGCAGTAGCACTTCCAGGCACTCACCACATGGCTCAGGCTCTTGATCCCCAGGGTGCTGTCGGCGTTGAGCAGCTCTGAAAGCTTCTGTCCATCAGCTTCGCTGGCCACCTTGAGCAGCATGCCCGTCATCACGTGACCAAACGTCTCACTGCGCACGATTGTGATTCCTGCGTTGTTGGCCATCTGGGTGATCCGCTCTGCTGCAGCTGCTGCGGCCCTTGACTGGGCTTCTGCAGCTGATCGAAATGCTTCTGGCTCTGCATCTACACTTGCGATCATGGCAACGGTGTTGGGCTCCCCAATAGATTCATGGAAGTTGATGATAAGCGACGTACTGTCGATCTGTGTGGCTTGTTGTGCTGGCAGCAGCTGAGCAAATTGGCAGTTTGTTAATTGCATCAATAATGCAAATGTTGCTGCACAGGCGCAGCTTGAGCGGCTGAATTTCATGGTGACAGCCGATCAGTCTAAATCCTCTAGAGGCTCCCCAGTGACAACTTACAATCAATACGATGCTTATCAGTTATCAAAGGGTCTGATCATACGCAGCTATCACAGATGGCGGTGAACATGCGCGCGCGTCTCAAGCATCAATGTGGCAGAGCACTACTACTAGAACTACCAGCGACGGGTGCAAGCGTAAAATTTCCATGCAGATATTGCCTGATGCACCACCAGCCCTGCTAAGTGTTGATGTAACATGGAACACACTTAGGTTCCCGGCTGATAAGTGTCTGCAAGCCGGCACCGCGAATGCTGTACAGCTGAGCAGTTTTCCCTTTGCATTGAAATGTGGTGGCGTATTTGCATTGTTGAGGAGCAACACGTCAATCGGTTGCGGACAGCACAGTACTTGTCGACGTAGCACCTTTATTGCGCAGTAAGCAGTAGCATGCTGACCGTCAACCTGTCGGCCAGGTTGAAGTCGCGTCTGGCAAGCAGCCGGTGACAGCGGCTGTCCTGAGAGCAATGCTGCCAGCCCTGACAGTGCCAGATCTCAGCGCACTGAACTTTGACAAATGCCACTGTAAAGTTTAGGGCCTTGCGAATTCCTTTCTGGAGAGCCTCGAGGCCCTTGGATATCGAAACATGCAAGTACTTCAGAACACAGTGGCCCGCTCCTTAGAAATGACATCACCAGGGGCTGTTCTGATCATGAGTGGTAACCCAAGTGTGTATGTAAGCCTGGCTACCGCAGACGGTCTAGACATGGCTCATATTCTTTTACATGAACGATCTTTGGAACGCGTACATCATCAGAAGCCTACTTGCAGCCTGCTTGAGGCTCAAATTACATGGAAGATGCTCAATTGCAACTGCTCAGTTGCAATTGCGCACGAGGTGATGGTGAAGGGCAATATGCAATTCACTGAAATGTAACAAACACAGCATTCAACACTGCAGACTGTTGACTGTTCATGGCCATTCAGTAGGAAACAACTTGCAAACGCCACACTAAAGAAGTATAGAAACCATTGCAGCTGCAGGGTATTTAGAATTCGTGACATGGCAACTGAGCTGATTACAGCGTGTTGGGTAAAAAAAAGCTCACTGTCATTCTCGCCACACATTTTGAGGACGCAAGGATTGATTGACAACCAGCCTGGTTGACAACCAGCCAGTCAATGATTGACAGTAAACTGTGTTGCAGTACCGGCACTTGCAGCAACAAATCTGCGAGTGTGTCCTGCATACAAGACACAATGGTGCAGCTCCTGTCAGGGTGATCACCACAGCACATAAGTGCAACAAGGCTATGCAATATGTCAGTCGCATATTATGCTTCCAAGGCTCAAAGACCGTGCTAACGGCGAAATTGTCTTGGGATAAAGTGGACAACAAACGCATCCTCTACATCATCCAGCATATGAGCGTAACCTGTGTATGCAACTGGCAAAACAGTATCTCAACCCATCCCAACCCCAGCAACACAACAGCTACCTTCATCACTGTGCTAACCGACCAAGCAGGAGCTATCAACGACTGGTAGATAATGTACGCCCTCTCTAACTCCTGGCTGTCGTTCACATATCCTTTGGTTTGCAGAGCACTTGTCAAACACCAGCAATGCTGGCTGTAGTTCACACATGCTTTGGTTTGCAGAGCACTTGTCAAACACCAGCAATAAGACCTGGTCAATTGGCGAACACTGCCCAACGTTGGGTTTCTGCATGCATTGATTCAGAGGCTTGGCCCTGGTCCTGACTCTGCTGTTGTGTGATAGTCATATTTATGAGCACTGCGGACGCAGTGTCTGCGCTTTAGGGATGATGATGCATAAAATGCAAACATTCAGTATCCCTTGCACCACCTGACACCTGAGCCCACAGACATAACATACATACTTTATACACATACAATCAAGCACCACGCTGGATGGGCGAGACGCCAGTGATACATCAGAACCATCAACACCTGTCTGTCAGGGGGGTGTCCTGTGCTGCATTGGCAGCAGCTTGTAACCGGCTGCTGCTTTGAACAGCTAAGTCATGCACAGTGACAAGCATGCAACACGAGCGAGGAACCACATGTGAACCACTAGCTCATGAAAGCAACAGCACTATACAACAAAGGCCATCAACAGTAGTGCAGTGATTCATACCCATATTCTTGAAAGGAGGCAGCCAAATGGCCGAGACTCTTGGACACAATCAACCTTCTAGAAGACTGTGAAACCACATGACTGGATTCGTTCGCTGGCATGATAGCCATGCTGAACTTATGCTGCCCGGATGCTTCCTGCATGTCAGCAAGCCACAGTCCTAAAGCCTTCAGCCTCAGGACTCGTTAGCTGGAATGTTTTCCAAAAACCATAAGACAACACATGTGCAGGAGTTCTGATAACACTTTGAACCGTGGCAGCAGAGCAATAGTCAGCATATGTCAATATCTCAAGCAGAGCCATTGTCAGCATATGTCACTACTGTTTCGAGCATTGCTGGCTCCTGGATCAAGCGAAGCAGCTCATCCTTACTGACAGCAGGAGTGTCACGCCACCGAGTGCACACCCACGACGATCAATGGCACTGCAAGTCGCAGATAACCTGGATGGAACCACCCACTGGATCTCTCGCTGTTGCACGGCTACAGCAGGGTTTTCTACATGGTTGAACATAGTGCAGTCTTCCTTCAAACGTCAAAGCCATGAGAACGTAATATGGGCAGAGCAAAGACGCTAAATCAGAATGTCATCGTACGCATCGATTGCCTGCATGGCCCGCAGGCGTGTGTAGTTGCTGGTGAAGACCTTGCGCTTGTCAACCCGCTTGTTCTTGTAGACGTCCAGGATGTGAGTGGCACCAGCAAAGTCTCTTATCCAGGTCTCCACACGCCGCTCAAACAAATCATCCAGCTTAATGATGGCGTGCAGCAGACCATCACCATCTGCAGCAGCAGCAATAGCAGTAGCAACAGACACGCAACAAGCATCCTGAGGAGATGCCGGAAACTGAACTCGGCATCACAGAATTCACATCACAGAGTTTGCCAGCGCGACCAAACAGAAGGCCAACAACACAAGGCATCCAGCAGATAGTGCATGAGCCAAATAACGCAACGCAAGTAGGGGTAGTGCAGATAAAAGGATATCGTTGTGACCCACCTGCATTGGGGTGTGTTGGTGCCACCCGGCAGCTGAGTACCAGACAGCCTGGTTGGCTCATGCTGAACCTGCAGATGAATGTGCCTACTGGCTCCAGGCTGAGGGCCTGAACCGTGCCCAGCCGGTCCATGTCAAAGCCAGCTATAACACAAGGGTCCTCCAGATTCCAGACCTGCAGCGAACAGCAAAGGCCGCAGGAGGCGAAAAGGCAGTGGGTTTGTAAGCTTGTATCCTACTGAGGTGTCAGCAGCCAAGCGATATGGACACAGTCGACAACAGCAGCTCATAAATTTGAACTGCATCGCGCGCGATACACCATACGGCTACTTCAGCCTGTTGCAGCTGTTGACTGCTTCAGAAGGAATGCTGATGGAAGTGACAGCAGCAGCAGCCCCAAGCTGTCCATAATGGGTGCAACAGGTAGACAGCAGATCAGCTCCAACATGTCACAGGACCTGTTCATGGAGTGTCAAAATAAGATCCACAGATCCTGCACTTACATTGTGAATCTGCCGGAGCAGCTTAAGCACCGTCCTGTACTGGCTCACGAACTCATCCCACTGCTGCTGACTTATCGTCACCGAGTCATCCAGGGCACTGCCCTCAATTGGAAAGCCCGCCTGTGACTCCAGAGACTGCAGCAGCAGCATCCGCTGCTGAGCACACCGACATGTTGCAATGACATCACAGCAGAGGTGCTTTGCTGGCGCACATCTTTCTCTGCTGAACCTGCTTCATGCAGTCACATGATCCTGTGGGTTGCCTAGCGGCTGCTAAGCATGTCACTAGCATGCACTGCGTATGGCAAGCAAACCACACACACCTGTATGTCTAGTGGGCTCAGCTTGCGAAGCAAACCAGTAGCTTCATACTCCTCTGTCAAAAGGTCCCGTAGAGCTTGCTTACTCCTTGCTGCACCTTCACCGCCAGCCGCTGCTGCTGCAGCAGCACTGCCGGGCCTGCGACCCTGCTGATTGGCCCCAACTGCAGCTAATCCCGTCAGCATAGCCATGCCATTGGCATCAGGAAGACCGTCCAACATGCCGTCTACCTGCATGCCCATTCCCATGCCCATGGCAGCCATGCCAACATCACCTGCAGCCAAAGCTGCCAGGTTGACATCGCTGCCACTGAGCCCCATCAAGCCGTCATTGTAGGAACGATGAGCAGCGTGGCCCAAGCCCTCAGGGCCCAGCATTGAGGAATCAGCCCAGCCTGGCCCACTGCCACGCTTTCTCTGCTGCTGCACTGCTGCTGCTGCTGCCGCTGCTCCATTAGAGAGCCCCATTGGGCGAGACGGCATTGGGTTGTCATTGAAAAGATCTAGCCCGCCGAGTTCTGCATAGCTAATGCCCAGCTTTTGACAGGCTTTCGCTCGCTGCTCTGCGCGACAGATGCCCACTGTTGGAATGTTGTACACTACAAACATCAGGTCCTGCTCTAGGATGCTGCAAGCAAATACCAGGTACACTTTATTCATGCGTGTTGGCTTGATCAGCTCAACGCTGCTGAACTCATAGTCATGTGCAATCTGTGCCTCTACCCCCTGCAAGCCTGCTGCACCTGCTGCCCCGCTCAGGGCACTGCTGAGTGCCTCTAGTGCTGCACTGCCTGTTGCACCACCCATCTGAGCTGCTGCAGCAAGGGCTGCTGCTGTAGCTGGGTCCACATTACCGCTGCGAGCTGACTCCTGCATTTAAAACACAGAGACATCAGAAGGCAGGCTTCACTGAGTCTGCGGGAGAGCAGTATGCCTTATTAACTCAGGGCATTGGCGCCTGATGATGCTAATATCACTGATGCCCAAAGGCAGGATTGTGTTTCAAGTGACTGATGCACTGTAAACACATGCAGCACATCTGTAATAGTGCAGCTGAGCATGTGCCTGCTGCACAGGTGGCTGAGCAGCGTCATCACCCAGCGCACATCTATTGATGACAGCTCTGGCCAGCTCCTTTGAGTAAACTAGCCACATGTGCTCCAGCAGTGTTGATGCTGTTGGCCCAAACATACCTGAATGACCTGTTCAACCATGCGTGTGTCCAGGTCGCCAGTGAGCCCCATGCTAGCCAGCAAACTGGGGTCCAACCCACCCAACACGCTGCTCAGCTGGCTTTGCTGCTGTTGCTTGCTGCCATGCTTGGGGGAGTTCTGTGACGACAAGCCAAGAGAAAACAAAAGACAGCTGACCTCCCTTCTTTAGGTTTTCAACACCTGCCTACATTGCAAGCTCCGAGACAAGGTACAAAGACAGAACCAGTGCCCATACTCTTCCAATCATGGTGGCATATGTAGCATTGAGCTGGACAGACAGACTCATGGCTGCTGGCTATGACATCTGACAAGCATGTTGGCCACGTCGCACACATGCAGGTGCCAATGCTGCTTCGTCTGCTGCTTCGTCTGCTGCTGCCAGCGCTCACCCCTGCTGTTGCTTCAAAGTGGTGTGTGATGACTGTGGTGCCCTTAAGCTCGGTCACTGGCTTGCGCTGCAGAATGAATCAAAGCAAAGCGTGAAACCAGCTAGCTTGAATCCAAGACACAACTTAGCAACCCTGATGGGATCCCGCCATCAGAGCACCTGTTCAGTGATGGAGTGCCTTGCTGGTTGCTGCCTGTGCAGAGGATGCTCCTGCAATGCCTGGCCAGGACAAATTCTGCAGGAACACAGCTACTCCGCTGCTGGCTACTCGTGAACTCAAGCAGTTACGGCAGCTTGCCATTTGGGCATAAATGTTGAGATCTACTTTTCAAAAAACACGCTCACGCTGTGGGCCCATTGCCACGAGCCACATTGGATTTAAAGCTGTACATCCCCACCTGTGGCAAGTCTGGATCCAGAAAGTCGTCTGGCACCCATTCAGGTACACTGTCTTTCTCCTGCTGGGATATAACATATGCCTTGAGCGTCAGGGGGAACGAACACCGGTTCTTGTATGTTACATCTACTCGTATTTTGAAGTTGGGAGTCAATCGCCTGGGGAAGGGTGTACAGCAGGCTGGCGTCACATTGGAGCACTACGAGTGCTGGGGGATGTTGTCAAATGCTAACATACTACGAATGCGACTGTTGTATGACGATGAGGCACAAGAAAAATGGTGCTGAACACTGCTGCCAGTTCACTGCCCTGCGGGTTGCAGACGATCAGCAAGTGGATAGATTTCGTGGGGACGTGCAGCCTGAATCAGCTGCTTGGGGTTAACCCAACAATGCTGTACAGCCACTGCTGCATACCTGTCCTGCTTGACAGGCACAGCAAATTCTGCCGGTGCCTCTACAATCCGCAGAGCGATATTCGTTGGTGCCAATCCATTGTACAGCAAGCTCTCTTCGCTGAGGTACGGCTGCTGTTCCTCAAGGGCTAACTGATCTGCATATCTCTGGCTGGTAGACAAGTCCCAGCCTGCGCTAGTAACTTGGGCCTCTGGCTGACACTTGTACCGAACGTACATCGTTTGCCACTTGTCCACATCTATACAGCACGAACGCGTGTATGCAGGGCAACAGAGATGACACGAAAGCAGGCTCAAGGTGCGAAGTCTGCACAGCAGTGCGAGGGGTCCCTAGCCATCCTCGTGCCACATGCCAGCAAGCAGGCAAGGATAGCTTTCCGATATGCTCATCTATAGGATGAAAGCAAGGACATCAAGCGCCTGAACGATAGTCTAGTGCACAAGACATACAGTATAAAGATTTCCACTCCCCCAGTCCTGTGCGTGCTTACTTTGCATCAGCTCGCGCCTGTGTACCAGCTCCGGCATATTTTGCGACCACCATGCTGGCGTGCCCATTTCTGCAGGCCTTGGTAGCCTTGCTGGCCGGTTGCTGCTTTCCAAGATGAACTGCTGCTTTTACGTTAGCATAGTATGATGATCGTGTGAATTACGTTGCGATCAGCGCTGAAAAGAATTGGACATGCTGCGAACAGGAGACAACACACTATGACGAGCTCCTTGCAGCCACCATGGCGCAACAGGCACTAAATATTGCCATCATCAGTGCCTTAAACGGCAATCGAGTCTTCCGCACGGCCTTCCGCCACCCTGCCGGAGGTTTGGCACTTACTTCGGGCCTGGTTCTGGCAGCGTTTGAACTTCCCACCCAAGGAAGCCTCACCACGGCTAAAACCTACGTTGCAGTGTGCGGTGTAAGCACGAGGTATGTTTAACTGTTAGTGAAACTTTCAGCCGGCCTAACAGAAGGCTCCCAGTCCACAAGTGCCACAGACCAGTACCCTGGTCAAGCTTCCTCATGCTTACGGCACTGCAAATGGGATGCTCCTGACCACCACACCAGCACTGCTCAGCTCCTCGGCCATGTAACACGCTGACGTATATCAGTACCAATACTGTCGAGGGTCGAGGGCTCTACCCTTATGCTCCTGGGGAGTCCTATTGGACGTCAAAGCACCAGCAAGCCAGCAAGTGGCTCAACTATGGCGAGTTCTTCGTAATTGGTACCCTCAGGATATCGAAGTGGACTAGTTTCCATACGGATTTCAGATCCAGTAGCATATTTAGCCGCTAAAGCAGGGCCTGCGCAGGGCACCGCCACTGGGAAGTTCTCCCTGAACGGTCTCTTTCAAAGAATGGTCTCATTGACCGGCTGCTGCATCCATGATGGATGGAAGAGCTTACTGTGCACAGTAAGGAGGAGCTGGTGACTGAAAGCGCTCAAGCAAACTCAAGTCATACTTAGTGTAGGACGTTGGTGGCAGCTGGATGGCGGCCAGGACAACCCACCTGCGGCAGGCATACAGGGTGGCGCACCCAACGCATGTCAGCGCATTTGTCATAGCATTTAACTTGCTACATGTCTCAATTTCTTTCACTACTACTACTATTACTACTACTACTACTATAAGTACCTTGCGCAATCACACTGAGCTGTTCGCATCAGGTGGTCACACTGAGCAGGTCGCTTCAGGTGAGAACAGCGCAACTCCCACTGTCAGTTGCTGCCGCCAGTGGGCCTTAACATCAACAGTACTGCTGTGCTATCCGCTGGCATGCCACAAGGTCATGGTGACAGGGCTCATCTGTGTGTCTCAATGCAGTAAGTAGCCATATGTTGCACAAACACGGTCCATACCGGCTTGGCCTCAACAGTTCCTGGAACAGATGATTGGTATGCAACCCACATCAACGTATGCTCATAACCACTGCTGCACTCTGATGCTATCTGATGCTGTTTCTTGCTGACGGTGTGTGGGAGTGTTTGGCGGCTCCTTGGTAGGATCCAGCAGGCTGATGCAGCACCTCATGGTACACAGCAAGCGCTTCTGCCAGCTGTAAAAAGCACCCATGCCAGACTGCAGTTCCGGGAACCTCTAGCGAACAGCTGGCAACCAGATATGTCGATGCTTTCCAGCACCTGGATCTGCTGCCAGAA
This sequence comes from Coelastrella sp. MACC-549, assembly GCA_018290735.1. Lineage (NCBI taxonomy): Eukaryota > Viridiplantae > Chlorophyta > Chlorophyceae > Sphaeropleales > Scenedesmaceae > Coelastrella > Coelastrella sp. MACC-549. The sequence continues at coordinate 264,651 of JABEVS010000029.1, forward strand.
GCCATCAGCAATCACAGGGTCCATCATAAACTGCTGTTGATGGGAAGTTATTCCACCATGGTTGGCTTGTTATCCTTTGCCTTCTCTCCAGCCTTAGCCCTGTTGTCTTTCCTGCAGAGCACAACAAATACACGGCTAGCTGAGGATCGCGCCTGCCGGCCCTGGGCGTTCGGGAGCACAGGCACATTGGATACTGTCACTGCTGGAGTCTATCTCATCAGCTGTGGCGTGATGCCGATAAAACACAGGCCTTACGTGAAACGACACTGGCACCGGCACAGCCAGCTGCACATACAACAAGATTGTGAACAGTAGATGCGGCGCCAACTGTATACTTACGGGACCTTTGGGCCGTGGCCACCACCACTGACTGCCAAAAACGAGCGGAAAAGCCCGGAGTTCACGTCGTAAATCATTGCAGATGGTTGTTTGCACTCGATGGAAAGATGAAGCGAGATCCGCACTACGCTATTGATGAAGCTTTCAATTTCACAGCCAAAGTCAACAGATGGACTCGGTAACGTCCAGAGAGCGCTGCACTGCTGCCCACTTGTTGGACGGGCAGACGGGGTGTGTTACACTTGGGCTATGGTGTAAGGCCCTCTTGCATCGTGTTCAGCTCCAACCTGTGTTGGTCAAGTAGAAATCACGCAGAAACAGCCGAAGTACGCGATCATGTTGGAGTATGGGAGTAGCCACTGCTGTTGATCCTTGTGTCGTGTGCACATACTGCCACAATCGAGTGATACTCATGAACACGTCGCATTCAGCTTTGATCTTATAGCAAATTAAGCGTTCCAGCAGCCTAACGGCACTGGTCCCTGAGTAGACAACATGGCAGGCAGAGGCAGAGCTGCCACTCTTCCCGCTTGGATGACAGGTACGCCGGCTTTGCACCCCTACCGCACTCGCTGCTCGTCAACGTTGCTCACACGGGTGTATTGTGGCATGCAGCGGGTGGAGGTGCCTCTGTTTCAGCTCCTGGTGCTCCAGCAGCTGCTGCTCCAGCTCAAGGGGTAAGTTCACCAGGCAATGAGCTGTCAATTCTTTACTCCCATACATTGCTGGCTCAAGTTTTATTGTCTGCGCATAATGTCTGCTCGCACACAACAGCAGCACGCAGGATGTTGGTCCAATTTCAGTTTCCCAGCAACACTCTTTGTAGTGTAAGCACAGTAGTGTCAAACAAACAGTTCACTACCACAAACAACATGGTTCCATTTCACTTCTGTAGACAACTCTTGGAGGCCCTGCAGCACCTGGTTCAGCAGCAGGGGTGAGTTCAAATAACCTGGAACATGTACTGTGCAAAGCTGTATATATACATCACATGTGGGACCAGGTGACAGCTTCCATCTAATACCCTCCACCACAGCGATCTGCTGTGCTCAACTTGTGTACAATGGCCTGTGTGCATATGCATCACTCGTAGGTGGACTATTCTGCATTCACATGCACCTATTCTTAGGTACCATCTGTATGAATGACGCTCAATGTACAAGTGTGTGGTGTATGCAGGCTGGACTTTCAGGAGCTGCACTTGCGCAGCATATTGCAGCCAACCTAGTAGCAGCAAGTCCAGGGCCAGCAGCAGCACAAACACCAGCACCTGCCCTTGCAGCCCCCAGCGGAGCTAATATGACTCCCCTGGGGGTCGCAGGCCTGAGTGCACCAGGACCAGCGACAACTCCAGCAGCGGGTAATAGTACTGCTGCTATGGCTGCAGCTGCAATAGCAGCAGCACAAGCAGCAGCAGCAGCAGCCGGCATTCGGCCAGCAGCGACAGCACCTGTAGCTGCGTCAGGGCCCCCATCAACAGGGGCAACAGGTGCAACTGCAGCAGTACCACATGCGCCAGCTGGTATCGTACCGCCTGGAGGTGCACCGCCTTATGGGTTGCCAGGGGTGGTACCGCCTGTGGGTATACCGCCAGCAGCTGGGCCGTATGGGGGTTACCCGGGGCAACCAATGTACAGACCGCCAGGTAAACACCTGCATTCATTCCTGAGAATACCCACCTACGGTGCAGAGCATGTAGACCGGGTTGCATGTCATCAACAGCAATCATAAACTACCGTGTTAATGATGTAACAGTAATGCAAACAAATGATGCTGCCACAGAGAGGCAAGGCCTGTTCACATTTCTATACAACTCCAGGCCTTGCGTTCTCAGCTGCGTGTCATCTTGATGCACCTCTGTGCCTGACCAAATATTCTGTGGCAACTTTCTGAGGAACATGTGCTGTTTTCGCAGGCTTCCCACCAATGGGCGTACCTCCAGGGTTCCCTCCAGGTGCCATGCCCTACCCAGGTGCCATGCCAGGCTATCCACCATACCAGCAGCCACCAGCAGCAGCAGCCCCCCTGAAGCCCAAGTCTGATTGGAGTGAGCATGACGGGCCAACTGGGCGGAAGTACTACTACAACAGCGTCACAAAAGTGTCATCCTGGACAAAGCCTGACGAGCTCATGACACCAGAGGTGAGAATGAAACAGCAGATGCCAAAGCATTGGCAATTGCAAAACTTCAACTGCAGACAGTCCAAAAGGAATGCGACGGAGCAGCTGCAGTTTTTGAATGGGATGACTTTGCATTTGGGGCCTTCTATCACTGCCATACTGCTGGGGTATTGCTGATCAGGTGTGCGGTAGCCTATCAGCTACAAGCAGTGTTCAAGCATTAATGAATGATTGATGGTAGCGCCCTTGTAAGCATATTACCAAGATTTGGCGGCATCAATGGTTATCGGCAATTGTTGTGCTGAAGCTGAGGCCTTTGCTTGACGTCTGCAGGAACGGGTAAGAGCAGCAGCAGACAAAGCAGCTGGGGCTGCAGCAGGACCTGCCGGCACACCAGCAGCAGCCACAGCTACAGTTGCAAGCAGCAGTCAAGCAGCTGGTGCACCTGGCAGTGCAGCAGCTGCAACTGCCACGACAGGTGCTGTCTCAGAAAAGGCAAAGGCATGGAAGCAGTACACAGCCCCAGACGGCCGGCCGTACTTCTACAATAAAATCACAAAGGAGAGCAAATGGACCATGCCAGAGGAAATGAAGCAAGCACAGGCAGCAGCAGGAGCGACACCAGCAGCGGCACCAGCAGCAGCCAAACCTACACAAGTAGTTCCTTTGTCAGCTGCCAATGGCAATGCCAGCAGGGATGAGGCAACAAGCAAGGTGGGTGACTCTCACAGGCAGGGCTGTTCATGAACATTTGCAGCAGCAGTGCTTTGCAGCTGTATGCTTACATTGCACGGTTAGCTGCTGTCCCGTCAAGCTGGGCACATGGATTCCTTGTGTTGTTGCAGGCAGCCATTTGGCCCTTGTGTGCTGCAACAGCCTGGTGTCCAGCCGTATAAGTCTACTCAACTATTTGGCTGAAGGTAGCAGCTGCTGCCATGCCTTGTTGGCACTGCTGTCCAGCATTGTCTCATGTTCCATTCACAGGCTCTAGTGCCCCTGTAAACAGCACGTCTTGTTTGAAAACTCTGCATCTGGTGATCATTCATACCTTGCCAGCATGACGTCATTCTGCTGCGTTCATGTCATTCCTATGCCTTGCAGTCAACGGATCAGCAAGCAGGATCAGCATCAGCAGCGACTGCAGCAGCAGCCCGTGAGCCTGTAAAACCCATAGTGTACCCAACCAAAGAAGCGGCCAAAGAGGCTTTTAAGAACCTCTTAGCTGACTTTGACATCCCAGCAGAGGCCAGCTGGGACAATGCCATGCGCTTGATCATTCATGATCCACGGTATGGGGCGTTGAAGGCGATGGGTGAGAAGAAGAGTGCATTCAATGAATACTGCACGGTACGAGTCTAACTGGACCGCTGTGCAGGGATGCATGGGTCCGGTTGCACAGTAAACTCCTGCTTGGTTGCACCATGCAGCATTCTGCTATGGTGTACATGCTGCAGTGTCTCAAGCTCTTCCTTGTGGGCCAAAGCGCATCGGCTGGCAAGGTCTTCTGGTATTATATGCTGTTGGCTACTGCTGCTTGAGTCACTTTTAGTCGCTGAAAGGGTTTTTATACCCCTGAGTCATTAGCCTCAGTCTCAAGTCCTCCTATGAGCTGCAGGCTCGTCGTGCTGCTGAGCGGGAGGAAGCAAGGCGGCGGCAGGTAGCTGCCAAAGAGGGTTTCATGCAGCTGCTGGAAGAAACCGCTGAGCTGGAGGTCGGAGACTCCTTTGACAGGGCTGCTAAGCTGCTCAATCATGACGGCAGGTGGAAGGTGGGTGGTGCTGCTCATTGGTGCTTGGCAAAGCTCTGCCACTGGTTTGAACACTTGGGAGCAGGACAATGGTGGAGTACCTTGTTGTTAACTTGTGGCAGCAAGCTGTGTCTCCACAACCGCTGCAGGTTGCTGCTTGTAGAACATGCAGTAGTCTGGCCAGTTACGGCAGCACAGGCCCTGCTCTGTGGATGGATTGAGCAGCGCAGTTTGTTGGTGCCTCAAATCCTATGCTGGTGTCGAAGGCGGTTGCATTGTCTCCCTCTCTCCAGATCGTCTGCTGTTGTTTTAACCACTGCAGGAGCTTGAGGCTGATGCTCTGAGGCGCGAACTGTTCAAAGACCACATGGATGCACTCAAGCGCAAACGGTTGGTATTCCAGCGCTGCTTGCTGCTTACCTCTGGGGCTGTTTGTTGACATGCATGGTTCGATCATCCCTTGTGATTCACCAATGCTCTCTTCTGGACAGCACTGCCCAGATACAGGACACCGAATAAGCATTTGGTCTGTCACCCACAGCATTGGCGGCTTGGGTTGATGCTGCTTAAGTTTGCATCTGCCTGCTCGTCTGTCTGCACTAATATGCTGCAAACTGCGGTCGCATGTTCTCAACCCACAGGGCAGAGGAAGCCAGGCGTCAGAAGGACTCTGCTGTGGCTGCCTTCAAGGAGCTCCTGGTCAGTGCAAACCTCAAACCCACCAGCCAGTGGCGCAAAGTGTCAGCAAAGTTGCAGGATGAGGAAGTATACGAGCAGCTGGACCGCTTGACACGGCTTGAGGTGTTCCAGGCACACATCAGGCAGCTTGAGGAAGAGGAGAAGCAGAACAAGGAGAAAGAAAAGGAAGCAAAGCGGAGAAAGGTACGCTGGCATCTTCTTGTGGCAGTGCTGCCTTTAAAACGAGGTAAAGCTGCAAGCATGCATGTCGTTGCTTGGGAGCTGCAGCATTCACTTGGCTTTTAGACTCAAGTGAAGGGTATCTACTACTACTGTGGATGACAAGCTCACATGGTGCACCAGAAGGCTCATACAACAGAGCACCAGTCTATAATGTGAGCCCTTTATGCTATGCTGTCTGTTGGATGGCTTGTGTTTGCAGGAGCGCAAGAATCGTGACCTGTTCCGGCAGCTGCTGCAGAAGCACCGGGATGAGGGCATTATTTCAGTGCGCATGCGCTGGAAGGACTATGCTTCACATGTGGAGGACACAGAGGAGTACCAAGCAGTTGTGAAAAACAGCAGTGGCAGCCGACCGCGTGAGTTGTTTGAGGACTTGATAATAGAGATGGAGGAGGAGTATGACAAGGCTCGGACACTCATCAAGGAGGCATTGAAGGAGGCCGATTGGACTGCTTCACATGACAGTACGTACATTTCATTTGTAGAGGCGTTGGATTCGCAGGCAGCCAAGTCAGCAGAGGATGAAGGTGAGAAAACTGGTTGATGGGACAGCAAGTATGTTGCACAGGAGGGCTGACCTTGCTGTGAAGGATACTAGGCACAGGGTGCAAGGGGCACTTGCCATCCCATGACCTTGCTGACATGGAATTGGAAATGGTTAGCCACCTGCTGCCTGCAGCCTAGTTTCTGGTTGTCTTACTGGTCGGTTTGACTGTGGCCAGGGATGTTTAACTGACTTGCAGGTGGCGAAGGCAGTAAACTTGCAGCCATCCGGGATACACACAAGCGCAGCTACTTTGAGGAACAGGTGCGGCCATGTGTCTCCTTGTGCTCCTTGTGCTCGTGCTTTGCTGCCTGACAACATGCACACTGTACTGCTGTGCAGCTTCACCTTGGCTATCAAGGCTGCAGTGTGTTTGTTTGCACATGCTGACACTTCGTTGTTGCCCAGCATGCATCCACTGGCACCTCTGTTATGCATGTGCTCATTATCACTTGCAGGTTGGTCGCGCCAAGAAGAAGATGCAGGAAGCTGACAAGGAGCGCAAAAAGGCCATTGACCGCTTCGTCAGCTTTGTGCGTAGTGCTGAGGGCCTGTATGTCACCACAACATGGGAGGAGTTTGTTGAAGCCTTTGAGAAAGAGGAGGAGTTTGTCGCGGTGAGCTGCACACATGTTATCCTGGCTTGTTGGTATGATCAGAGCTTTGTTGTGAGCTGTCTGTGCAGCCCTAGTGCCTAGGGTTCTTGTGGTGGAGTAGGTTCTTTCGCCTCAGGCAGACATGCAGATGCCTGCCTGGCATCGGCATATTGTTTGTTTGTTTGAATGCACATGCGAGTGGCAGTTGAGGCCATGGAGTCTTAAGTGCATCCTGTGGTGGCTGTCCTCAGCCGTCTATGCAAGATCGTTTAAGGTGTTTTGCTATTGTCTGATAACAGCCCAACATGGGCAGCGCCTTGATGTGTAACACGGCTTCATTGGGACTGAGTGTCTCTTTGTCTTCCTTATAAGGATCCTGACCAGGAGGGATGGAATGACTCAGGCCATCATGTCTGCTGTCTCTGCACCTTGCAGGTTGGATCTGACACTGCTAAGCAGCTGTTTGATGAGCACATAGAGAAGCTCAAGAGCAAAAAGAACAGGGATGAGGAGGAGGAGGGTGGTGGCAAGAAGAAAAAGAGGTCCAGCAGGTGAGGCGCCAGCATCTGAGCATGATACAGTCATTCAAACATATAAGACATGGCAACAGGCCCATGTTGGCCAACATGCAACTGTGGCCATGTATTGCGTCCATGTGGACATAGGCATGTGCCCCGTCTACATGCAAGATTCAAGGAGTTCGCAGTCCAGCAGCCTTGCAGCGGTTGACCTTAGGGATCTAACGGCCACAGTCAGCAGGACTGCACATGTGAGGCCGTTTATTGTATGTTTACTTCTGTCTGACATGTGACCAAAGCAGAACAGTTTGAGGTGTCTTGAGTCCCTGTTCCTCGAAATTGCTGAGCCTAGTTCGTTCTGGTGATTCTGCTTCACCAAGTTATCGACCCTGTGGGTATTGGAAGTGTATACACTGTGGAGTCCATGCTGCCATGTTTCTCAGGCACGATGACGAGGATCACAAAAAGAGCAAGCGCCACAGACGTGACCGCAGCCGCGACAAGAGCAGGGAGAAAAGCGGGGAGAAAAGCAGGGAACGCAGCAGAGGCCACAGCAGGGACCATCGCAGTAGACGGTGAGTTGTCACTTGCTGTGGGTTAAGGGTATTCAGAACAGTACTTGAGCTGCATTGCTGTTATCTGCAAGGCGTCCTTTTCTCTGTGCGGAGCAAGTGTTTTACCCAAGTCGAGGCAACTCAGCTTGCAGCTTGTGGCAAATTGAGTTTGCCAATGGTCCTCTGGTTGTACAAGTGCCACTTGTCAGAATGCTTATGTGTTTGCTGTGTCCACAGAGACATCGATGAGGATGGCCCAGAAGAGGGCGAGCTGTAGCTTTGCCAGCCTCTGCTGCTGCTGATGGGCTATTGGAGCGGGCTGGTGCGGCTTGGAGTGGAGTCTTGTTGTCCTGGAGTTGGTGAGTTGGATATGTTTCACCAGTCAGGCCAAGCTGTCATGGTCTGGGCCTGGGCTCAACTAGGTGTGCAGACAGCATGACCTTATCTAAGTCGACTGCAGGATAAGACCAGGCATTATGCAGGGGAAACAGCAGTGCTAGCAGCAGGGCTGCACTGGCAGCAGACTACAAGCCGTGGTAGTGGCCTATCACTACCATCGTGAAGCCGCTGACTTACTACGTCGCAGCAGCATAATGTTATGGCACTTGCAAGTGTAATGTGACACTTCGTAGGGTAGTTAAGTAGAGAATATTGAATGTAGGTGACAACCTGCGTGGACTGCCTGCAAGCTGCTCTCTCTGACCTGCTCTAATTTCTCTGGACTGAGCTATGTGTGACGGTGAAGCTAGGGACGTGCATGCAAGCATACATTGCTGCAAATGTCTACGCCCAGTGCAGAATCTCTCTTGATTATTTCCGGATGGTGACTGCCGCAGGAGCCAGCCTGCTACACTGCTCTTGCCAACGCATTGCAGAAACCAGCTGTGTCTCATTTCCATTTGAACCTAGCAGTTGCTGCGATCGCACGTCGCGACTGCCAAACCGAAGCTGTCGCCAACTGTTCGCACACGCGCCTCGGCAAACGCCAACGTCAGGCATGCCTGTGTGGCAAGACCGTTGACATTGATCGTATGTTGCTGCTGGCAGCTAAACAGCATCACATACGCGCGAAGGGACCAACGGTCACTTATGAGTTGGAGAGCATCAAGCAACAGTGTAGGGCAGATCTCATTGCAAAGCGAGCAAAAATGAGCAAATGTCGGCGCAGCTGGAGTGCTTTCACGACACTGTACCTTGCCTCGCGATCAATCGTGCGCATTGCTGACGCTCATTTACCCTGCTAGATGTTGGATTGAATGGAAACTTACATTGCTGGTCGCTGCAGCATGGTCGGCCAACAACACATGAACCTCGTTGTTTGGGTACATCTCGTTCCTGCCTGAATGACGTCCTAACCAGGCTTTCCCTGTCGTTGAGGTTGTTGTGGAAGCGAAATCAAAGTGATTTGGGTTGAGAGGGTAGGGTGGTGTCTGCAGCACAACGCAGCAGCATCATTATCACCTTGTACAAAGGTACTGAGGACTCGATCTTATAGCACTTTAATAGGTAAGGGTTCTTATAACCCTTTTCGCCTCGTTCAGCGGCTAACGCAGGAGGCCTGTTGGAGCCAGCAAGCCATACAAGCGGTGCCGGCATAACCTTAGTAGCATGGACTGGTTGTTGCACAGTCTTTGAGTTTTTTCTGTGGCCGAGCGTAGGCTTCTGTGGTGGAAAATCCCAAGTGACTGTATCAGATATGCTTCGCACCATCTTTGTGCGTCTATGCCACAGTTTGTGACGCTGCTATCGTTAGACACTGTATCCTGTGTGTGTTATGAATGCAGGGTGGCGCACTAAACAAGCAAAGACGTACCCGGCCCCTCAGCCATCCTGCTGGGGGAGGCATGCTATCCCTTGCGTTAGACCCACAGGCGGTTGCAAGGTGCGCAGCACCTCTTGTGTCTGTCAAAGGTTTGCTTGTGCCTGAGGTTGTGGCTCAGAAGGTGGCGTATGTGGTCCAACTAATGTCAGCAGTGGGCCATCAGGGACTGTGAAGAGCATATCGTGCAGACCTGTGCTATGATTGACTGCTTCTGATCTTGGATCTTGATTGCAGTGCCTGGGAACGCGTTGGGGCAAGCATCTTTTCAGACCCTAATGCTGAATTAGAAGGCCTAACGTGCATCAAGTTGGACCTCTCCCTTGAGGAGGCTTCTCTGCGCACCAACCAAACTTGCAGCAACAATGGCATCAGCTTACAGCAGGACCCATTCCACGACCATCCTGCCAGCACGAAGAACATGGACTGCGGCACTGATGCGTCAGATCCAATTCACAGCTGGAATTCCATGATGCCAATCAACTTGTCAGGTACCTTCAGCGGCCAGGCAGTAGGCGCTCAGCAGCCAGCCACCTCAGCATCAGATGGCAGCAACATCATGCGCGTACCAGACTGTGTTGCCACATCCAGCAGCAGCAGGGAAGCAGATGGAATCATTACTCAGGAGCCAGCAGCTGCTGCAGGATCAAGTCCTGCATGTACAGATTGCAGTGACGCAAAATCATATCCTGCAGGCACGACACAGCCCCAGCTTAGTAGAGCCAACTCACTGTTAGCAGTTGTACCAGATGCACCAGCTAGCCCTGGAGGCCCTGCTCACAGCAACAGCAGCGATAGCAGCTGTGCAGATCGTGGCGTTACAGTGGCTACTCCTACCAGCAGCCCAACTGTGACTGGTGCTGTGCCAGGGGCTGCTGCTGCAGTTGCTACATCAAGTGAGGGAAGTGAACCTCTGTCACCAAGGGCAGCGATGGCAGCAGCTGCTGCAGCTGCAACAGCAGCCATGCAGAAAAGACTCATGGAGCAACAGATATTGGGCAAGCCAGTAGTCATGCCAGGTGTGTTTGGTGTGCGTCATGTGCACCGCTGCTGTAGTTGCAATCTGCCAATCACCCACTTCTTGGGCAGATGAACTGAATATTCTTCCAGATGGTTGTGTGACCCAATCACCGTATGAGTTAGCATTGTATGGGGTGGGAGTGGGGGCAGGCATCATCAACTCCATCACATCCTGTTGCAGGTTTGCACTGGCACAAAATGGTCCTGCGTGTGTACATGCACAGCAGCATCTACATCATCTTTGATTTGCTGCAATCATGTTCAGGCATCCATGCTACAGTCAGCAGCGCCGTTACAACAGCATCACTACAGCAGCTACAGCCGCAGCCGCAGCAGGTGTCCAGTCCTGCACAGCAGGGTGGCCTAAACACCACAGCAGCTGTTGCAGTGCAGCCAGCCTTGCACTCAGCCATCTCAGCTGGCAACAACAAGAGGAGTTTCAACACCATGATAAACTCCTGGGGAAAGCCGGTTGCTGCTGCACCTATCCCTCCTGCAAGGTCTTCATCAGGCCTTGCTGCTACAGCAGCAACTGCTGCTGGTGGCGAGCTGTTTGTGCGGACACGAGCAGAGGCGTTGGCTCGCTATCGTGTCAAGCGCGCCAGCCGCAGTCATGTCAAGAAGATTCGCTATTATCTGCGCAAGGTGAATGCAGATAAGCGCCCAAGGATCAAGGGCCGCTTCGTTAGCAAAGATGAATTGGAGAAGCTGGGTCTCTTGATACCAGAATTGGACGAAAAGCCGTTTGTTGAGGCCAGCAGATGCAAGCGTGCATGGGCACAGAAGGCAGAGGCAGCTGAGCAGCTTGACGCAGCAACAGCGGCGGCTGCAGGCTTTGGAGGGGCCTTTGCTTGGGAAGAGCAGATGCAGCAGATGCATCTCATGGGTGCTGACATGGCTGCAGACCTGCTGATGAAGTTTGAAGACGCAGATCACCACATGCAGCTCCCAACAGCTGCTGTTGCTGCAGTCACTTGTGGCACAGCAGATGGCCCTCCAGCAGCTGAACAGCCTATGTGGAAGCAGCAGTTTGATCATGAGCTGCATTTCCCTGCTGCGACTGATTTGTCGGCCGCAGGTGATCAACATGGTGAGCTGCCAGGTTTCTCCATGGGTTTAGATGAGGTAGAACCGCTGCATTTTGGCGAGGATTACCTGAATGATGAAGCCAGTGACATCACACATGGTCATCAAGATATGTTGAGGTTGTGACATGTCTAGCAGAGGCCCATGCCCAGACTGCATGTGTTCGCCTACGTGGAGGGAGCGTAGCATGTTGCAGCATGGTGATGCTTGCTGCTGCTGTGTACAGACATGCCTGACGTTGTTGTATGAGAGTTTCAGAGGATCTATGCAGGGGGGTGTGGTGTAGTTTGGCTGTAGCCCTACTTGGGAGATTCACGCTGCGTGCACGCAGCCATTTTCATGCATCACTGATTATACCACTGGAGACAATGCACAGAGTAGCCACAGGGAGAGACGGCGGCTTTACGTCAGTGGCAGCAGGCTTGTCTCAAGCAGGACAGGGGCTTGGGCGCTCCTAAGTTGCTGGTGCATGCTTGTCATGTGTCAGACCTAGTAGTGCAGCTAGGTTGTGTTGGATTTAGAGCTGCAGATTTGCAGATTGTAGCACAGCGGCCAGCTCGAGCCATGGTTTGCCATGGTGTGACCCGCCTGCGTGCTGCTGGCCAGCAGGCACCGTCTGCAGCTGCATTTTGTTGCAAATGTGCACTTTACTGCCAATATGGCATTGCATCTCAGGGTATTTGGCAGGTTATATGTTTTGATCAGGAAAGGTTCCAGGGTTTTGGCGCTCAATCATGCTATCTGGGACCCCAATATTGCTGTGCAAAGCCCTGCGCTCTTCCTTGAGAGTCAAATAGTGTGTCCTTTTTGTATTTTGCTATCGGCGTTGTGTGTTTATGTGTGCTGCTACTACATGGGTGTATTGAGAGAGTCATTGAGGTGTGTGTGACCTGGCTTCAAACTTGCTGTGTATCAATGCTACTGGACTGTGTGACCCATTTCCATACTTGCTGATGCCTGCTATTTGGGCATCAGGTTTTTGTAGTCAGTGTGTATTGCACAACAGATAGTGTATGCGTTAAGACATATTCATCAGAGGCCATCTATGCTTATTGACATGATTCAATGTGTGAGAGTGTCCTGTGTGTTTCTGTTTGTGTGTCACTGCCCTGAGAGTTGACCGAGTGTCAAACTTCACTGTCAACCCTAGCTCTGCCTGAGACACTGCACAAGCAGGTACAGAACATCCCCTACAGGCGCTGCTTCAGCACATTTGCTGTTACCGCAGCTAATCAAAACAGAACTTTGGCCCCTACTTGAATGGTCTCTCCTCTGCTTACAAGAATAGCAGGTTTTCCAGTGTTCTGGGCTCAACTGACAGGTATGTCAAGGATACCAGACAACTTGTACATCACATGTGTACAGGCATGTGTCGTGTTTGCATGCAGAGATGGTGCACTTGTCACATCCGGCCAGCAAGGGCTTCAGCAGGCTGATTCTTGTGGCTGATTGCTACACTGCTATTGCCTCCTGCTGCTGCCTAGGCTACACTAAGGGAGCTCCTATTCCTGCTGTTTGCTGCCTGCATGTGCACAGAGGGAGAGTCACGTAGTGGTTTGTGGGGGGTGTGTGTGTGTGTGTGTGTGTGTGTGTGTGTGTGTGTGTGTGTGTGTGTCTCTACGCCCGCTGATGGCCTACCTGTATGTGGCAGGCCGTCAACAGTGTGAGAATCGAGAGCTGTTTTGCACTGCTGAAAAGATTATGAACAGACTGCACATCTGCCACTGAATGGGCATGCCTGGCTCCTCGTTCCAACATCTGCGTGCTGTAGGCAGGGACCTGTTGAATCCAATAGTTTTTCTGGTTTGGGCAGATCTCATGGCTTGGCATTAGCGCACGATCACACCCCTGTTGATGTCCGCATCATCTTCATTGTTGCATGTGGCGGCACCTTGTATCAAGGAATGGCATTGCAGCTGCAGTTTCTGGAGAGCAGTGGCAGCTAAAGGGTGGGTGAAGGTGCCGGGTGCTCTGCGACTTTCAGGCCCAGACTCACTTTTGTGCCCTAGGCAGGTGAAATTGTGCATTCTCACTTCCTTGTGACAAGTTTATTATATGTACAGTGGCTATGAGGGTCCGCTGGCAACATATATGGCCTGCAATATGAGGAAGTGTTCTGAGTGACTGCATGTGAAGCCATCATGTATCAGCACCCTTAGCTGGGTACCAAAGGCTGCTGTGTTCTGCATTTGATGCGGCGTATGTGTGACCGTAGCCGACTGTGGATCTGGTATGATGATGCCTGTTTGGTTGCACATATTCCAACAAGGAGACCTTTGATCAGCATGTGCCTGTGCTGTTGAGCGACCCCTGTCATGGAATGCTCAAAGTAGCCTGGAATCATGTCAAAGTGATGGTTTATGAGCCTGCGGCTTGTATCATGGCACTCAAATGTTGCTCAACGACGAACAGCAGCTATCTGCAGTACCAAACAGCAGTGTACACCAACAATGCGGCGTTCCTTGAGCCCACCTTAAAGAGCATGCATCATGTACCACAAGATGGGCTGCACCCATGTAAGATACCTCCAGGGGCTTGAAGTGTGCATGTTCGACTGTGTGAGATCTGCTGACCTGACGGCAATGGATAGTACTTGGTAGTTGCCGAATCCCCTTGTTTGACGGGTCCAGAGTCTTTGCAATGATCCTACATACTCAGAATGCCAGTTCTCTGTGTGCTGTGGCTGTACTCATCTCTCTTGACATAAGTGCAGCTCTGACATGTAAGTCCAATTCTTGGGATGTCAGTCATGTGTGGTGTTACAGGACAGCGTGCTGAGGCTGGTTGTGGGGTGTGCTTATGGTTTGCGCAGCAGCCAGCCGCCTTGGCAAAGTTGTTGGGTCACATGTCCAGCTGCATGACTAATTCTGACTCATCGCAATACTAGCTGTCCGAGCGCTGGTGATGGTCACACAAGGTTATATGCTGATGCTGATAGCGCCAGCTGCCGTCTGTGAGTTTTGAGTGATTGTAATGGGTGGCGGCTGCCGCATAGATAGCTGGTATTCGGCATCGTTTTGTGCCTAGAATGTTGTTTCTTGCTGCTGCGTGGTCAGACAGCGAGTGCTCAGTCCCATGCCTGGGTGTTTCTGTGCACCACTGTGGCTTCATGTGCGGCTTTTTTGTGTTTTTCAGGTAGTATGTGTGTACTTTGGAAGCACTGCGAGTGTGCAGAGTGTTGCATTTCTCTGCCAGGGTGGATTGTTCAGGTGCCTTGTATGTATGGCCTATATGGGGCTATGATACTGCATTTCTGATGCATTGGTGTCTGTCTGTGTGTATTGTGTGCTTGCAGGATTTGCTGACAAATGCATTTGGGCTTGATGGTTGGTGGGGTGATGACTTGCAAGAGTTTGCAAGGGATGGAGGGGATAATGTGCATTATTCCCTGTTTCCCTTTGAAACAGCAAGTCCAAGGTACAAAGACTGCATACCCATGTTGTGTGTGATTCTTGACATGTGTGAGATTGATGTGCATTGTGTTGGTTCCTGCTTTTCTCCTCTCATCCTGTGTGGTGTCCCTGTGTGTCTTGTTTGGTTCAAATAACATTCAGCTGCTGTGGTGGCACATAAAGTCTGATCGCGGTCAAAGGGGTGTCCATCTCTTGTGGTATGCTTCAATGAATAAGTAGACCTTGTTGAATCCGACAGTTTCACCGAGTTGTGCCACCTGTTCTCATGCGACCTGCTGATGAGTTGTGTGTTCATGGCTACCCTGTAGAGCAGGCTTGTTCTCTTGGGCACAGTGCTCTGCCAATGGCTGCTGATTCACTAGTCGTGACAGTGTGCTAAGCAACGTGGTCATTTCTTTGCAAGGTTGGCTGCTCATCTGTTGGTCATGGGAAGGATGCTCTAAGGTGTCATCTGCTGGCGCGTTGGCCATGGCTGTGCTGCCTCATTGCTTGTCAGATGCAGCAATTTGCGCAGTGAGTGAAAGCGTTATCAGCTGCAGTCAGCAGATCTTCTGCAGTCCTGGGTTGTTGTAACACTGCTGCAGTCTGTTGAGTCTTGTTTCTGTGACTTGACAGAACTGATCTGTTGCATTTTTCTGTCAGGTGGTCGCAAGATAGCATGATCTGTGCTGCTGCTGCTGTGACATGTTACTTGCTGGCGCATGTCACCGCAGGTGGAATAAGAGGTTAGCGCAACAGTATCGCTGTTTTTGAATCACGCGAACGGTACTCTATATTGCAGCTGCTTGCATTTTGTCAAAGATGTGAGGAGCCCTCGGCATGACTGCAGCTTGATCTCTCTCATTTGCTGCCCACCCAGCTGTACTCTCTTGCCTCTGTGTATGTAGATGGAATAGAGACATGCAATGTCTGGTAATGGCAAATGCGTTGACATGCTGTTGGGCGCCATCTGCATGTGTTGCATGCGCATCTGGTTTGGGTCCCAACTAGTACTTGTGGGGGCTTTGTTGCTTTTGCTTGCTGCGGCTTGCATTCGACTGGATGTTGTTATTTTCAGCTTTGAGAGCAGAAAGCTGTTGGCAAGCACACCTTATCTGCTGTGCACTCCAGTGACTGTACCAGGCCCGGGGTCAAGGCAGCATGCTTCTTGATATCTGTCCACAGCTATAGCTAGCTAGCTTGAAAGCGACAGCCACTGCTCAGTCACAACTGTGTGTGATTGTACCATGGTGCCCCAAGGCTTGCAGGTCCTGCATATGCAGCTACACTTTTGCCATGGGAGAGGGGTGTAAAACAGGCTTGGTGCGCTCGTATCAGAAGATATTGGCAGCAACTAAACTTGTGTGTCGCTGAAATAAAAGTGTAACAGGTTCAGCCTGACGGGTTTATGATCCATTCATGGCATGATGCACTGCGCAGTGCAGTGTGATCTGCATGCAGGTCATCTACTAGCTTGATCAACCCTGCCAGTGCTTCTGCAGGCAGAGCCCTGAAGTGTTGACTTAACCAGTGGTTTTCAGACAGTAGAAATACGATAAAGGACCTCACTTGGTAGCTCTGAATCTTTGTCTGCTGCTCCAGTCGTTAGCCAACGCCTGAAGTGTGGCTGACAGCACAGCAGCACTGAACTCCACACTTCAGCAGATCCAGTTGACGGCTTAAACTTTACCTGCTCTGGCTTTGCTCAGCTGTTGAGAGCTTCATGTGCTTCTTCAGCCACAGGAATATGCCCGTTTCCATTAGAATTCATGAAATTCCCTAATCCAACGAATTGATCAGTATGTTGGGAGTGCCTCCATGGCACGATGCGGGGATCATTCGCTCTATTAATCAATCAGGTATGTCATTGCAAGCTTCAACTCTCAATGGTGGACATGGACAGCTGTGGCAGGCACAAGCATCACACCCGGGTGGCGCCCCAACGCATGTCTGACATGATGTCAGCTCATCTGCAGATATACAGTGAGAGCTGTCACTGTATATCACGATGTTGGCATGAAACGTTTCACGTCTTTCTTTTTATACCATTATAAGGCTCGATGGATCCAGCAACCCAAAGACACCAATGTCAGGCATTTATTCTGCTCAGTCAACTGACAGAACGCACCATGAGAATGGCGCAGGCGGAGTCCACCAAGCCAACTTGGCAGCTGGTGGCACCAGCCTGGAGTCTGCAATGCAGCCTGCCACTGAGCCTTGCCTTGAAGGTTGAAGTCACTAACTGGCAAGCTTCCCAGGCCATAAGTTGCGGCAAGGACACACACAAAGTACACATCATACATCGGCATCATCAAACCAGTCTACTGTAGCTGCAGCTTTATACTCTTCACAGCTGTACCCAATATACAGTACTGTCAGTACTGGCAAGACTGTTCAGAAGTTCTATGAATGATTCCATGATCAAGGAAATGGGCAACGAGCGGCAATTGCTGCACAGCATGCCAAACCGGGCCCCGGTAGTAGGCTACTGCTCATCAGCCTGAGGATTGTAGCAGTATCTGGGTAACAGCATTGGAGGCTCATGTCCAGCACAGTGCGGCACCAGCATTCATCATGTGTGCAGGCAGGGCCAGCCCTGCACAATGTGCACACTCAGGGGCTCTTCAACACCTCGCCCCCCACTTTAAATCCCAGCCAGCAACCTTCAAGGCTGGCAGCTACAGCCAACAACTGCCATTTCAACTGGCAGGGCCAGCCCAGATGGCCAACTTGTGAGACAAGCTAAAGCACATGACATCCAATGATACGCAGAATGACTAAGCATACTCTTACTGCTTCAAATACATGGGTGAGGTACAATTGAATAGGTGCAGACATCGCAAGGGCCTTCATGTCTGGTGTGCAGTGCAACAGAGCACGCTCACCAGACTGACAACAGCGGCAACCCACGCCGTGGGCAATGGCTGCTGCCTGGCGAAAGTGATGTACAACAGTCCTTGTTAGATTTGTACAACCGTTTTGACTAGAATAATTAAATCATAATATATTATGGGGTATACAATACTATAGCAATACTGTTCTGTGATGTAAACCTCAAAACAAACCGTTTGTTTTGCTGGGCTTTGTTGAACAAACCAACAAACGCCATTCCAATGCCAATACCAATATTGGTGTTGGGACTGAGATATCTAGCTAGCTGCTTTCAAATGGCATGGTGTCAACCACTAGTCACTAGTGGTCTGATGGTGAGACCGTGAAGGTCCACGGCCACATCATGGCATGAATCCAAGAAGCTTGCGCCTGAGGCAGTGGATTGAGCCACAGTACACAGGCTGATATGTCTCACCGCCCCACCCATCACCGCCACCCCCCCTCCTGGACCTGTCACCTCCAGCAGTGGCATTGCCTGTGAGGTTTCCAGTCATATTGCCTGTCATGTTGCCTGCCATAGAACCTGTCATGTTGCCAGGCCCAGCAGCTGTCATTTTTGGCAGGTTGCCCTCAGAGGAACCAGCAGCAGCAGCAGGCTTGGAGCCTGTTGCATTATGCCCAGCATCTGCTTCCATGTCCTGTAGAAGCTTCCTGGCTCCGCAGTTGATTGATCCACAGTAGGCGATCGGCTCGTCTCTTCCTTCACCAAATCCATTCCTCCTAGATCTGTCATCTGCCGTTGTGTTGCCTGTGACGTTGCCGGTGATGTTGCCGGTGGTGTTGGCCGTGATGTTGCTCAGGGTTGGGACGTTTGTGTTGGCCTGATGCAGGTGCCTTGTGGCACAAGTACAACAGCAGAGCAGCCAAGGGGCATGAAAAATAAGTTGCCGTTGCCAAGTGGGTTTATAAACTCGCTGTTGATTTAGCTTAACTTGGAGTCCGAGCTCAGGCTGAACAGGAAATGGTCAGTTGAGAGTATTTTTGTGCTCTGGCCTTCTCGTGCTGCAGGAAGGCTTTTGCTCATGTAAACTTGACACCGTGATCGTGATTACATGCTGTACAAGACAGCAGCTGCAGCAACAGCCACACTGTGACCGTGAGCCAGTAACTGGCTCAGCCCTGGCAAGGGATTGGGACTCCAAATCATAGTATGCCGCTGATGGCCCACGCCAGCCCGGCGGGCTGGCTATCCGGCTAGAGGTTCAACCTTTAAGTGGTGATCACTCAAAGTCCACCAACAATACCAGGTACTACCTAGTAGTACCGTCTACTGTGAGAGTGCATACACATAGCCAGCTGCACCAGCAGCTGCTGCTGTGGGATGGCTGCAGATGCCCATGCACTGCAACGGGTGCCTGCACCACTTAGCTACAGCCATTGCAATGGCTGCCAATTGAATAGGCAGCCCGGCTCACTGATGTCACAGGGACGACGCTGTCACAGCGGAGTCTGAGACTCTGCCAGCTATATTTTATGGTATGGTATAGTATGGTAACGACAACCAAGCCTGCAAGCTGTTGTACTGCTAACTTTGCAAACTCAGTGAGTATGTAGTACAAAAATAATATCTGCAAGCTGTCCAGTCAGCTGTGATGATGCTGGTCGTTGTCATGGTGCTTATGCACGAACCCAGGACATTGTTTGTGCATGCAGGATATCAAAATTACAGGTGCATTGAAGATATCAACGAGATTGTGTGACTCAAGCAGCCGAGCGGCATCCCCACCTGCCGTTCCCGATAGCTTCTCCTGTCGCCGCGCCAGCAATCACAGCGGCGACCACAAGGACAGTCGCCACGTTATGAAGCATACTGATATATTCGATGGATTGTGAGTCGTCTGGCAAGCGTCTTGGTGACACAACGTCCGCAACGTTAAGCAACAGCTTCGCAGGGGTGCGTGACTTAAGTAAGAAGCTTCGTTTATGTTTGCTTCCAAGCCGTGCATCGTCAAATGCTACACCCCCTCCAAACCCCTTCTAAGGCTCTTCGTGGTTACTTTCAGTCTTGTAACGGTTCATGACGGCAAGGTAAGCGCCGGTTGCGCGATCCTTGGCCTCGGACGCACGGCCGTGCACGCTGCCGGATGACGGACAGGGGATGTGACTCTCATGTGAAACGCCTGATAGTGAGCGAATGTATGTTTGCTTGCAATCCAAAGGCCCATGGCCACAAGGGGCGCTCTGCGCTAGTCCCGTAATGACCACGGGGAGCAACAGATAGTTTTATTTTTGTGTCTATTACAAGGGGGTGGTCTCCTGATGACCAGTACTTTTTGTGTCTGTTAAAAGGCGGTGATCTCTTGATGACTAGTCCTGACGACAGGTCTCAGTACTGTCAGGCCAGTACTGCCCCGGTTAAGATTAACCAGGTTGACCAATGACACTCATTGTCTCACACCCAGCTTGGACAACACTGTCCAACAATCCACCATCCAGCCATGCAGACTGCAATGACCAGGGTATTTGGCCTGCCCACTCCCCACACCCCAGCAACCTTCCTCCCGGCATCCTTCCTCCATTGGCAATGTGCACAGACTGATGCAACATGTATGCCAAGCAAGCTTCAGCATGGAAGCTTTCATGCCTTCAGGCACACGTCGTCACAAGCAGCACATTGATCTGGCACAGGCATATAAGCTACTGAGTGCGAGTAGTATGTTCGCCAGCAATGACCACACAAAGTCATGCACACTCACTGCCACAGAGCATATGAAGCAAGGCAGCAAGTGAAGTAATGAGTCAGTTCATTGATTGTTGATCAACAGCCTGCAACGGCTGTGGCAGCGCATGTCACGGTGCTCAGGGGTGACCTGTCAAAACACACAAAATGCACACACTAAGACTGCAAATGGTGCTTGGGATCCAGGCAGACAAACTTAGAAAAATATATTATATTTTTTATTAACTTGCAAATTTGCAAGTTATATATAGCTATCATCTAGGCAGATAAAAGGGTCACCCAGTACGGTACCGGTGATCATGGGGCACAGTGTCAAAGCCATATATGGCTTTGCACATGCATGTGCAGGACATGGGTGCAAGAAATCAAAATCAGACAACAACAACATTTGGTGACAGGTACAGCGCGTTGTACTACACCTGTAGTACATGTGTTCAAACCAGGGGGGGGGGGCATCAGCACAATGTATGCTGCAACTGATCGCCAACCAGCCAATCAACTTATGGCATGTCTGACATTGAAACTGACATGCTGTAGCTTTGAATTCATATCCATGTTGCTGTGAGATAATGTGCAATACACTGCAGCGAAACCCTGCGTGTCAATTGTCATATACCCCACACATATACGTATGGCATGTGGCTGATGAATGTTGCACACACTCTTGCAGCCAAACTGTCATTGTTGATGATCAAACACTACACCCATGATGCAGACATGGCAGCAAGCTGCCTTGGGCAGCCAAGTTGGCAGTAGTGCCATGATACAAAGGTGGCACATCACTTTTCATGCATATTGACCACGTGCACATGATGCTGCTGGTGGTGACACATGGCAAAACCTTCAAGCTCATAAGCAGATGCTATAGATGTCTATGTGCCAGCCCCCTGCCACTTGTGCCAGCCTTGCAATGCTTCCTTGATGCTGCTGCAGCTAGTGCCTTCGCAGTCAACTTGGGGTCACCACCATGCCAAGAGGCTTTGGCTGCAGCATCATTGTCACAGGGGTCTAGCTGGTTTTTCCTTTGTCATCTTCCTGGACCCTCTGAACCTAGGCTCCTTATACCAGAATTGTTGCTGAGCGTCTTTGCATGTCCTTGCGTCTGTTGGTGCAATTGCTGCTTCAATCCTCATCCATGACACATGCAAATAGTTCCCCCATCACTGCCTTCATCACATGCAGTCTGCATTTGGATTGCACAGCAGAGTGGCATGCCGTCGATGTCACTGATAGCGTGGTGATGGGGTTGTAGAGGTGCTGAATCTGCTAATGAACTCAGCAGTGTTACAAGTAGAGCAGCATGTGTGCCATGTTGAGAACTGGAAGGTGAGTCAGGGAACCCTCAAGAAGAGACATGCTCCCCTCAGCTGACGGACGACTAGATAGTCATGACTCAGCGCTGCAAGGCTCGTGCGCCCACCAGCACCACTGCAAGGTGCTGTTGCTCCATCATTACGAGCACAAGTGCTGGCAGTGCTGTCTACAGCAGCTGTCGCAGGTTCAGGGGCACTGTTAGCACCTGCTGCCTGGTAGCCTTGCAATGTTCATCGGCAAACTGTGCCAGATACAATCAGTCAGCAGTTAACATTAACATTCCAGTAGTGAGGATCTGTCCTTTGCAACTGATTGTGTAAGTGACCATGACTAATTGTCGCAGTAAACCTACATGCCATGTAGCTTGGGGCTACAACAGTATCTTGAACTATTGATCAATCAACGCAATCAAGCTGCCGTACTTTGCTGTCAAGCAAGAGACCAAAGCTTCATGGAATATGAATCTTACAGCAAATGCTCACACAGCTCACCTGTGGGCATCTTGCCGTGCGTTTCTCATACGCATGCACCACATCGCTGTGGTGCAAATCTGCCTCCCGGAGCAGACCACCGCCTGCAGCCTTTTAATGAGAGGGGCAAACGCTTCCCCCCTGACTGCCGACTGGGCCAAGGTTGAGCCCGCGCTCCCCATTTAATGCAGACTACTGCAGCCTTGACCCTAACGCCCATACATTCATGTAAGTTGCTTCTGCAGAGTGTAGCAGCAGCCCTACAGCTCCAGCTGAGCTGTTTGCCGCTGCTACAAGCTCACGTGTCCTTGCCCCAGCTAACACAGCTTGCTGGTTTCGGAACTAGCAATCAAGATTCAGTATGACAACTTGGTTTGATGTATGCAGGGAACGCCGAACAAAGATCGCCGCACAAAGCAGGCGAGCTGCACTGTTAACAACGACAAGTGACTGGGAATTTCTTTTGATATCTTACATACGATTAGTCCAGGACATATGGCAGCAGCTCAATACTGGTCATGCAGTCGTTCGATCGAGGCACTGCATTCGAACAATGTTAACACCCGTCATCTCTCCTCGCGATGTACTCGTTCACCCAACGAGGCACTGCATTTCAACAATTTCATACTCGTCATGTGCCCTTTCACCCAACGAAGCACTGTCATTGAATCCGCGGCCCGCAGGAGTTGTCACATCACGACGACAGTCGGGTCGAACTGGCAGGGGTCCCGCCGTAGGACCGCCGTTCCAGACGCAATAGGCAAGGCAATCCCTCCATGACCCTTCGGGTCATTACGGGTA